>WSYH01005438.1:6524-44586 GCA_036426205.1 Ascaphus truei
GCACTGGTGATGCCAGAGGTTCACAGCGACTGTATGTCAGAGGAGATATACTACTGTAGGTGTCGAAGGTCACAGCACTGTATGTCAGAGGTGCAACCAGCACTATATGTCAAGGTGCACAGCACTGTATGTACATAACAAGATTCACAGCACTGTACAGTATGCCAGAGTGCACAGCACTGTATCCAGAGGTGCACAGCACTGTATGTCCAGAGGTTCACAGCACTGTATGTCAAGAGGTTCACACAGCACTGTATGTCAGAGGAGGATAGTACTGTAGTCAAATGCACACCTGTATTCACTAACTGTGCACAGAGCCCTTAATGTCAGAGCGTGCACCAGCACTGTATGTCAAGAGGTGCACAGCACGAGTATTTCAGAGGAGGACAGACACTGTATGTACAGTAATGTCCAGATGATCAGACAGCACTGTATGTCAGCAGTATGTACATAGCACGAATGTCAGAGAGTTGCACAGCACTGCATGCCAGAGTTTCATAGCACTGTATGTCAGAGGTGCACAGCAACTTTGTCATCAGTGCACAGCTCTTTAATATCAGAGGAGCACAGCACTGTATGCCAGAGGTGCACACATTGTAGCCAGGTTGCACAGCACTGTATTCCGGGTCACAGCACTGTGTGCCAGATGGGCACAGCACTTATTCCAGAGGGGGCACAGCACTGTTTGTCAGTAGGGTGCACGCACTGTATGTCAGCAGGGCACACACTTTGTCAGAGGCACAACCCTGTATGTCCAAAGATGCACACACATATGCGAGTCGGCCAGAAGTGCAGCATACACTGTATTCAGGGTGCACAGCATTTGTATTCAGAGGTGCACAGCACTGTAGATGCCAAAGTGCACAGCACTGTATTCAGAGGTGCACAGCACTGTATGCCAGAAGTGCACCAGCAGATCTGTAGGTTGTCAAGTGTATTCCTAAATGTCATAGGGTGCACAGCAACATGATGTTCAGCAGGTGGACACAGTCACAACATGGATTCAGAGGTGCACAGCACTGTATGTAACAGTAGCAGCACTGTACATATGTCAAGAGGTGCACAGCACTGTGTTGTAACAAGAGGACCGCACTGTACGTATGCAAGGTGACAGCACGTATGCAGAGTGCACAGCACTGTAATAACAGAGACAGCACTGTACAGTCTGCAAGCAGGTGCACAGCCCTGTATGCCAAGGTTCACAGCACGTGTCAGAGGTCACAGCATGTATGTCAGAGGTGCACAGCACTGTATTCAGAGAGTTGCACACACTGTATGTCAGAGGTGCACACTCAAACTGTAATGCCAGAGGATTAACACGCAATGTATATCAGAGGTCACAGCACTGTATTCCAAAGATGCACAGCACTGTATGCCAGGTGCCAGCACTGTATGTCAGAGGTGGCACACACTTTGTCATAGGTGCACAGCACTATTGTCAAGGTGCACAGCACTGTTGTACCAGGTGACAGCACTGTAGTATGCAGAGGTGCACAGCACTGTAGTCCAGAGGTTCACAAGCACTATGTTTTCAGAGTAGCGTATAGTAACTGTAATGTCGAGGTGACAGCACTGATGTTCAGAGGTGCCCAGCACTATATGTCAGAGGTGCACAGCACTGTATGTACAGTACACAAGATACAAGCACTTACGTATGCAGAGGTGCACGCACTGGTGCCAGGTGCACAGCACTGTATGCCAGAGGTTCACAGCACTGTAATGTTCAGAGTTTCACACAGACACTGTATGTCAGAGGAGGATAGTACTGTATGTCAGAAGTGCACAGCACTGTATGTCAGAGGTGCACAGCACTGTATGTCAGAGGAGGACAGCACTGTATGCCAGAGGTTCACAGCACTGTCATGCACGAGCGGCACATGCACTGTTGTCAAGGTGCACAGCAGACTGTATGTCAGAGGAGAACAGCACGACAGTATGCCAAGGTCACAGCAACTGTAATGTCAGGTGCACGCACATATTCCTGGTTCATGCACTTTGTCAGAGGTGCACAGCTCTTTAATCAGAGGAGCACAGCACTGTATGCCAGAGGTGCACAGCATTGTATGCCAGATGTGCACAGCACTGTATTCCTGAGGGGCACAGCACTTTATTCCAGAGGGGCACAGCACTGTTTGTCAGTGGGGCACAGCACTGTATGTCAGCGGGGCACAACACTTTGTCAGAGGTGCACAACACTGTATTCCAAAGATGCACAGCACGTATGCCAGAAGTGCACAGCACTGTATGTCAGAGGTGCCACGCATTGTTGTCAGAGGTGCACAGCACTGTATTCAGAGGTTCAAGCACTGTATGCAGGAGGATATCTGTAGTCAGAGTGCACAGCACTGTATGTCAGAGTGCACGCACTGTATGTACAGAGGATGGAACAGCAACTGTATGCCAAGGTTCACAGCCTGTATCAGGTATTCACAGCACGGTAGTCAGAGGCACAGCACTAAGTCAGAGGTGCACAGCACTGTATGTACAGTAACAAGATTACAGCACTGTACAGTATGCCAGAGGTGCACAGCACTGTATGCCAGAGGTGCACAGCACTGTATGCCAGAGGTTCACAGCCATGCAGTTTACTCAAGAGGGCACAGCACTGTCATGCCAGAGGAATTACACACTGTATCATCATGGAGCACAAGCACTGTATTCAAAGATGCACAGCACTGTTGCCAGAAGTGCAGAGCACTGTATGTCAGAGGTGCCACAGCACTTTGTCAGAGGGGCACAGCACTATATGTCAGAGTGTGCACAGCACTGTATGTAACAAGAGGACAGCACTGTACAGTAGGCCAGAGGTGCACCACTGTCAGCCAGAGGTTTCACAGCACTGTATGTCAGAGGATATATCGTATTTCAGAGTGCAAAAACAGCATGTATTCAGAGGTGCACAGCCACTATATGTCATAGGTGCACAGCACTGTATGTACCAGTAACAAGATTAACCGCCTGTACGTATGCCAGAGGTGCACGACCCTAGTGCACAGCACTGTTGGGCCAGTATCACAGCACGTCATGTCAGTAGGTTCACAGCACTGTATGTCAGAGGAGGATAGTACTGTGTCAGAAGTACAACGGCACGGTATGTCAGAAGTGCACAGCACTGTATGTCACTAGGAGGACGCAGTTAAGCAACAATGGTATGTTCATAGGTGCACAGCAAATACGTATTTGTCATAAGGTGCACAAGCACGACTATTCAGAGGTCAGCAACTTGTAGAGAACGCCTGATAACAAGTATGCCAGAGGATCAACAGCACTGTATTCAGCAGGTGCACCACACATGTTCCTGACGTTTCATAGCAACTTGTGTGTCAGTGTGCACAGCTCTTTATATCAGAGGAGCACAGCACTGTGATTCCAGAGCGTGCACAGCATTGTTAGCCAGATTGTGCACAGACCTGTCATTCCTGAGGGGCACAGACTTAATTTCCCGAGGGGCACAGCACTGTTTGTCAGTGGGGGCAGCACGGTATGTCAGCGGGGCACACACTTTTACAGAGTGCACAACCTGTATCCAAGAGGCACAGTATGATGCCAGAAGTTCACAACCTGTATGTTCAGAGGTGCACCAGCATTGTATGTCGAGTGCACAGCACTGTATTCCGAGTTCACGCACTGTATGTCAGACGGAGGATCGTACGTATTGTCAGAAGTGCACATCTGTGCAGCTGGTGGCAGAGGGGCACAATGTAGTCAGAGGAGACAGCACCTGTATGCCAGAGGTTCACGCACTGATGTCAGAGGTTCACAACTGTATGCAGAGGTGCACAGCACTATTATGATCAGAGTGCACAGCACGTAGGTACCCAGTAACAAGATTACAGCAACTGTACAGTATGCCAAGGTGTCACAGCACTGATTGCAGGTGCCGACTGTATAAGGTCACAGCACTGTAATGCAGAAGGTTCACAAGCACGGTATTCAGAGGAGGTTCACAGCACTGTATGTCAGAATGATAGTACTGTAGCAAGTGCACGCAACTGTATGTCCGAGGGACCCAGCACTGTAGTACGAGGAGACAGCACGATGAGTTCCAAAGCCGTACGCAGAGTCGAGTTCACAGCACGTTATGCCAGAGGAGGATTAGTACTGTATGTCAGAGGTGACACAGCAATGTAGTACAGAGGTGCACAGCACTGTATGTCAGTAGGTGCACCACGTCAGCTATCCGAGATCAAGCAGTATGGCCAGGGATGCCACAGCACTGTATGCAGAGGTTGCACATCACTGTACTGTCGGCACAGACGTATGTTTCCATAGCACTGTAGTCAGAGGTGCACAGCTCTTTATATAGAGGAGTCACAGCACCCTTGTTATCCATGTATGCAGGTGCAAGCATTTGTAATGCTATATGGGACCATGCACGTGTATTCCTGAGGTGCACAGCACTGTGTGCCAGAGGGCACAGGCACTTTATTTCCAAGAGGGGCAACGCACCTGTTGTCAGTGGGGCACAGCACTGTATGTCGCGTGGTCACAACACTTTGTCAGAGGTGCACACCACTGTATTCCAAAGATGCACCCATGTATGCCGAAGTGCACAGCACTGTATGTCGAGGTGCACAGCACTTTAGGTGCGAGGTGCCACACTGTTGTCCAGAGGTGCCACAGGCACTGTATGACAGGTGCACAGCACTGTAGGTTACAGAGGAGGGACAGCAACTGTACAGTAATGCACAGGGGGGGAGGATCACAGCAACTGTATGTCAGGGTGCAACAGCACTGTATGCCCAGAGGTGCACAGCGACTGTATGCCAGAAGTTCATACACTGTAGTTCAGAGGTGCACACAGCTCTTTAATTAGAGGAGCCACAGCACTGTAGGCAGAGGTGACACAAGCATTTATGCCAGATGGCACAGCACTGTAATTCCTGAGGTGCACAGCCACTGTGGCCGAGGGGAAGCACTTTATTCCAGAGGGGCACACACTGTTTTGTCAGTGGGGCACAGCACTGTAGATGCAGGGGCACAACACTTGTCAGAGGTGACAACACTGATCCAAAGATGCCACAGCACTGTGCTTAGATCAAGCATGCCACAAGTCACAAGATGTATGAGGGCGCACACATTGAATCGAGTTGTCCCGAGTGCACGATGTATGTCAGAGTGCACAGCCTGTATGAGGTGCCCACGTACGAAGTGCACAGCACTGTACTGTATGTCAGAGTGGCATGCAAGCATTATGTCCAGAGATGCACAGCACTGTTATGTCAAGGTCACAGCACTGTATTCAGAGGTGCACGCCATGTATGTAAACGAGGACAGCCACTGCATTGCAGAGGTGCACATGTATCCCAGAGGTTTTCACAGCACTGTACATGTCAGAGTTCACAGCACTGTATGTCAGAGGTTCACAGCACTGTATGTCAGAGGTTCACAGCACTGTATGTCAGAGGAGGATAGTACTGTATGTCAGAGGTGCACAGCACTGTATGTCAGAGGTGCACAGCACTGTATGTCAGAGGTGCACAGCACTGTATGTCAGAGGAGGACAGGCACTGTACAGTATGCCAGAGGATTACAGCACTGTATGCGAGAGGTTCACAGCACTGTATGTCAGAGGTGCACAGCACTGTATGCCAGAGTTTCATAGCACTGTATGTCAGAGGTGCACAGCACTTTGTCAGAGGTGCACAGCACTGTATGCCAGAGTTTCATAGCACTGTATGTCAGAGGTGCACAGCACTTTGTCAGAGGTGCACAGCACTGTATATCAGAAGAGCACAGCACTGTATGCCAGAGGTGCACAGCACAGTATGCCAGATGTGCACAGCACTGTATGCCAAAGGTGCACAGCAATTTAGCCAGAGGTGTACAGCACTGTATGCCAGAGGTCATGCACTGTATTCCAGAGGTGCACAGCACTGTATGCCAGAGGTGCACAGCACTGTATTCCAGAGGTGCAAAGCACTGTGTGCCAGAGGGGTACAGCACTTTATTCCAGAGGGGCACAGCACTGTTTGTCAGTGGGGCACAGCACTGTATGTCAGCGGGCACAACTGATGCCAGCAACCTGTATGCCAGAGGTGCAAACAACTATGTCATGGCATGATGCCAGAGGTGCACAGCACTGTATGTCACTGGGGCACAGCATTGTATGCCAGAGTGCACAGCACTGTATGTCACTGGGCACAGCACTGTATGCCAGAGGTGCACAGCACTGTATGTCACTGGGGCACAGCATTGTATGCCAGAGGTGCACAGCACTGTATGTCACTGGGGCACAGCATTGTATGCCAGAGGTGCACAGCACTGTACTCCTGGGGCACAGCATTGTATGCCAGAGGTGCCAGCTTTTAATAGAAATGTTTTTTTTTAGTATTTCAGTATATATAGAGTTTAAGTGATGGGGTTATACAATTGAAAACCACTGAGTATCTGTTTACTACACTGAAGTAGTTGTGTGAATTCTTTAACATATCTAGCAAGAGAATTATGATAGCAATAAACCAGTTTGTCACTTCCAACTTGAAGGCCCTAAGCATAGAAAACATCTTTTTGTGTGTGTGCTGAATCTCTCTCCTGAATTATAGATTGCGAAGATTTTCTGCCATATTTGGTACACCACAAAGTGCCTTGCATTTTTATTTAAAAGAAAAAATTGACCATCATACTGTATGTTCCACACAAAAAAAAAAACACTAACTGCAAAGGTTCGGTTAAGGAGATTAATCTCATAATGTGCTTTTGTGTATTGGAAATATAACAAATCATTTTTATAATAAATAACGTTTTTTAAAGCAGCCAAAATCCTTTGATGGCTTCAATTGCAGTATTAACAACAATCTCCTCTTTGTTTAACACCTTTTATCATGTGTTGTGACATCTTATGCTGTGATTCATGATTGAGGCTAACAAATCTGTATGTTAGCATTAACTGGATGTAATAATACCCAACAATTCCTTCCATTTGGAAAAGCATTATCATTGCAAACAAATGTCAATGGAATGATGTACAGCTGAACAGTGACCAAGTTTGCAAAATGTTATACATTCAATTTATCTACATCACCTTCAAATATGTTTACTCATTGTGTATTACACCTGCCTGTATTGTATATGCTTTGTTGGAAGAAAGGCTAAAGATTTGCACAAAATCAATACTACAGAAGAGTGCGTGTAGTGAAAGCAATGACTACAGTAGATTCAATACGTCCCGTGTTGCTTTGTGCTTTCACAATGTATATACTTTGCTTCATTCATAGTGATTTCATTTGTATTTTTTCACCTAATTTAATAATAATTATTATGCAAGTAATTTGAGACGTTTAGAAACTTACTGTAGCAAATCGCCAGAAATTTGTTAAATATACGTTAGGTCCAGAAAAAGTGGACACTGACACAATTTTCATAATTTTTGCTCTCTAAACCACCACAATGGATTTGAAATGAAACAACCGAGATGCAATTGACGTGCAGACTTTCAGCTTTAATTCAAGGGTGTGAACAAAAATATCGTATGAAGCGTTTAGGAATTGCAACCAGTTACATACACAATCCCCTTATTTCAGGGTCACAAATGTATTGGACAAATTAACACAGCAATGATAATACAATCTTCCTTTTTTAATACGTTTGTTGAGAATCCTTGCAGGTCAATGACTGCTTGAAGTCTGGAAACGCATGGACAATCACCAAACGCTGGGTTTCCTCCTTTGTGATGCTTTGCCAGGCCTTTACTGCAGCTGTCTTCAGTGGTTGTTTGTTCGTGGGTCTTTCTGCCTTAAGTTTTGTCTTCAGCAGTGAAATGCATGCTTTAGGGTTGAGATCAGATCGGCCATTGCAGAATATTCACCTTCCTTTGCCTTAAAAAACTCCTGGGTTGCTTTCGCAGTATTTTTGGATCATTGTCCTCTGTGAAAACTGAGCACCGTCCAATCAACTTCACTGATTTGGCTGAATCTGAGCAGACCATACACTTCTATACACTTCAGAAGTCAGCCGACTGCTTTCTGCTGTCTGCTGGGCTGCTTCTGTCTTCTGTCACTTCATCAATAAACACTAGTGACCCAGTGCCATGGAAGCCATGCTTGCTCATGCCATCACACTGCCTCCACCATGTTTTACAGATGATGTGGTATGCTTCGAATCATGAGCCATTCCAAGCCTTCTCCATAGTTTTTTCTTCCCATCATTCTGGTACAGATTGATCTTAGTTTCATCTGTCCAAAGATTTCTGTTCCAGAACTGGGCTGGCTTTTTTAGATATTGTTTGGCAAAGTCTAATCTGGCATTTCTAATCTTGAGGCTTATGAATGGTTTGCACCTTGTGGTGAACCCTCTGTATTTGCTCTTGTGAAGTCTTCTCTTTATGGTAGACTTGGATAATGACATGCCTACCTCCTGGAGAGTGTTCTTCACTTGGCTGGATGTTGTGAAGGGGTTTTTCTTTACCATGGAAAGGATCCTACGATCATCCACTACTGTTGTCTTCTGTGGACATCCAGGCCTTTTTGTGTTGCAGAGCTCACCACTGCGTTATTTTTTTCTCAGAATGTACCAAACTATTGATTTGGCCACTCCTAATGTTCCTGCTATCTCTCTGATGGATTTTCTTTTTTTTTTGCAGCCTAAGGATGCCCTATTTCACTTGCATTGAGAGCTCCTTTGACCGCATGTTGTGGGTTCACAGCAACAGCTTCCAAATAATAATGCCACACCTGCAATCCACTCCAGACCTTTTACCTGCTTAATTGATGATGAAATAACGAAGGAAAAGCCCACACCTGTCCATGAAACAGCTTTTGAGTCACTTGTCCAATTACTTTTGGTCCCTTGAAAAAGAGGATGATACATATTAAAGAGATTTATATCCTAAACCCTTCCTCCAATTTGGATGTGAATACCCTCAAATTAAAGCTGATAGACTGCACTTTAAGCCCATATTGATTATTTAATTTTAACTTGAATTTATTTTGGTAAACAGCCGAAATAACAAAACTTGTATCAGTGTCCAATTATTTCCGGACCTAACTGTATCTCCCGAGAGTGAAGTTATCTAAAAAAAAAATCAGCAATAAATATCAGTGGACTAGTGAATGCTATGAGCAAGTGGGGAATACGCATGCATTTGAGGGTTTTGTGAGAAATTATCTTTATTGTGATTTTTTGATTGTTCTTTTAAAGCTGCAATACTACATTCCCCTTTTTTTTTTATTATTGTTTGTATATGTAAAGCATGTGACAATGTATAATTCTACAGTCTAAGGCTAAGGTCCCGTTGCACGCGTCCGCACGGCTGGCTTGCTTGCCGGCGGCGCGTGCAACTCGCTGTACCGCGATCTGCGGTCTACAGGATACTTTTCTCGGAGCGGGGGGGCATGGCCAAACGGGTCGGGGGGGGGCGCGGCCATGACGTGAGGGGGCGCGGCCATGATGTGAGGGGCCGGAGCGGGAGTGGGAGGTTTGACAGGGAGGGGGGGGCGTGGCTTGAGCGGAGGGACCCGCTACTCTTCCCCCCCCTCCCTCCACGGGCTGCCACGGGCTGCAGGTAAGTAAAAAAAACACACACACGCAGGCAGGCACTCACGCACTCATACACACACACACACAGACAGAGACAGGCACGCACGCACTCATACACACACACACACACACAGACAGAGACAGGCACGCACACAGACAGGCACACACATACACACACACAGGCAGGCACTCACGCACTCAGACACACACACAGAGAGGCACTCACGCTGCTTTCACTCCACACTACTCCCCGCTCCCCGAAGCCTCTCCTCCTCCCGCAGCCTCCCCTCCCCATTGGCTCACAGCCACACCACGTGACGCGTCAACGCTAGGAAACACCATTCTGTGGTGTCTCCTAGCGGCTGACGCGCCACAGCGTGTAGTCAGCTGTGCCGCCAGGGGGGACCGGGACCGGCTCGCGAGGATTCCCCTGCTGGTGGGGAACTCGCGACATTGCCGCCCGCGCCAACGAGCGCAGCGGGTCCCAGGCCTAACCTAAGCTTGTAATCGCTTGTTGCTCCTGTTAAAAATTCTGATTGTGTGCCTAACATAATGGCTGCCTTTCAGCTTCAATCAATCCTTCAGTTAGTGTAACTCAGCAGCTACAATGTATCTAGATGTTATTAAGGTAACATTATCTATTATAACAGTTGGCAGCTCAAACTGCTTGGAACAGTGGCAACAAATTATCCCAAACAGGAAAGTGTTGCAAAGATATTGCACTGCAAGGGAGGTGTGCTGAAAACTGCTATGTAAATCAAAGGATGCTTTAAAATTAATTAGAAATGGCAGTTCATTAAATAAAAAAGAAACAATCACTAGTATCTAATACTACAGAATTGATTTAAAATATATACAGGTGGTCCTTGGAATCCAACGTTTCGCTTTCCATCGAAGGGGTTATCCGACGCTGCATAATGCAGCCCGCTGAATGCATTATCCGCTTAACCGCCGCTCACCGCCACAATTAACATGAACCCACAATCCGACAGTCCATTATCCTACAGTGGTTTTCGGAACGGATTCCGGCGGATAAGCGAGGACCGTCTGTATGTATCATTTCATGTTTTTCTGCTTAAAGTCCCTTGAGTTTTGGTGCAGCACTTTTGCATTCATTTTCCACCCGTTTTGCAGCTGGGAGACTGTAGCAAATATCCCCCATGGTGTTTAGAACGCTCGTGTGCGTCGTTAAGGTCAAATACATCTGAATAAGAGAAATCTCAATTTTTCATGAAGAACTCTGATGAAGGTGAATCAGATGGTACCATTCACAACCTACATTATATCTTATATAAAATGTACATTTTTATTTTTTTGGGCAGCCCTTTTACATTATATTTATTGGATGAGTGACCAAGTGAAGTAAAGACATTTTTTTTTTTTTTGGCTGTAAGTCCCATCTTAAAGTGTCAAATCTAAAGTGTCTGGCAGAGTAAATTTTGGAGTTATCATCACTGGATGTTTTTCTTTCTATATCTTTAATCATGGATGCATTCTGAATATCTGGACTAACATTCTAATTTATTTCTTCAAACAGGTATGTTTCTGAGTTGAATTTCTTCCATCAATTGCTACAGAATTTAAAATGTATTAATTGGTATGTTTCTGAGCTGAATTTCTTTCATCAATTACTTCAGAATGTAAAATGAATTAATTGGTATGTTTCTGAGCTGAATTTCTTCCATCAATTGCTACAGAATGTAACATGTAATCAGTATGTCTGTGAGAGTTGATTAGGCAAACCCCTCCCTTAATTGTTAGTCAAGTGGCTGTGTTTTAGACTACTTAAGACCATCTATTCAGGCTGTGAAGCCATTTGGCTGTGAGTCCCATCTTAAATTGTCACATTTAAAGTGTCTGGCAGAGTTAATTTTGGACTTGAAATTGGAGGTGAAGATTTGAGGAAGATCTGGACTCTGCACAACAACAACAACTTTGCAACTGTGAGAAATTAACTTTCCAAAAGCTGTGATTCTTTCTACCCTTTCTATCCCCCAGTACCTGGGAAGTCTATCCTCCTGCATCTCACTACGCCCTCCCTATTGCTTTTTCTGGTTACTATTTCCTCACTCCTTTGTGAACGTCTCTGTTCTCTTCAACTTCCCCACTGCAGCATTATTTATACACCTCTCTCCCAACAACTTCTTTACCCCTCAATAAAAAAACACCCACACTAATCCTCTATTCACACCCTCTATCTACTCCTTCCTGCTGCTGGGGATCTCCCCAAAGACTGAAGCCAGACTTACACACTTGATTTCACCCACGCCTCCCTGTCATCTCTTCCCCTGTAATGTGTGTTAATCCTCTCATTTTAATACTAACTAACCTTAAAACTTGCCCCACAAATCAAGCATCCCAATAGCCTGCACTCGTGGCTATTGTCCCACACCCAGTCACTCCTACCAACCATTGTGACCAAGCACTGCCATCTACAGCACTTATTCCCTCACCTGCTGTCTCTGTAAGTCTCCCAACATACCTCTTAGATTGTAAGCTCTTCGGGGCAGGGATTTCCTTTCCTATTGTCTGATTTTGCTGCACTTATTCTATTATAATTCCCTGTACTGTATTCTTTGTGAAGCGCTGAGTACACTTTTGGCGCTATATAAATAAAGACATACAATACAATACAACTTTGTGGCCACTTTGGGTGTCTTTGTCTTTTTTTGTTTTTTTTTTCATGTGTTTTCTCCCCACAGGCCAAACGCTTTCACCGATTCTGATGAAACCAGATCAAAATCCTAATTTAGATCTGCCAGAAGTTTCAACCAATGTGGAAAAAGAGAGACAACAGGGGAGTAAAGGACAACAGCCAGAAGGGAATGGCAAGACTGTGTGGTAAACAGTCAAAACTATGACAATACAAATTAGTATAAAAAACAGTACAGGCATACCCCGCATTAACGTACGCAATGGGACCAGAGCATGTATGTAAAGCGAAAATGTACTTAAAGTGAAGCACTAACTTTTTTCCACTTATCGATGCATGTACTGTACTGCAATCGTCATATACGTGCATAACTGATGTAAATAACACATGTGTAACAGGCTCTATAGTCTCCCCGCTTGCGCACAGCTTGGGTACAGGTAGGGAGCCGGTATTGCTGTTCAGGACGTGCTGACAGGCGAATGCGTGAGCTGCCATTTGCCTGTTGAGCGAGATGTACTTACTCGCGAGTGTACTTAAAGTGAGTGTCCTTAAACCGGGGTATGCCTGTATAGAAAACGAGGAGTGCACAGATCTGCACCCAATGGGGAGTAAGGGTGGTGTTGTAGAGCAATAATCAATAAGTGCATTACTTACACGGCCATATGTAAGCACAGAAGAATAGAAAGATATCTTTTGTAGCTTCCTTCACAGTCTGTGCGGCTGTGTGTAGGGTCAATCAGTAGGACTGGTCTGGGTCAGATGAAGTGATGTCAGCTGTACCTCTCTCCCACGTAGTTCTCCCACAATACAATAAAATGTATGGAGCGTATTTCAGATAAAAATAACAGCATTTATTGGTAGAAAAACACATATACACTCATGTAGAAATGTCCTTGTCAGCAAATATAAAAGCCGTGTACACTCCTGCAGTGATGTATCTCTGTCACCGCGTCCGGTAACAGGAGCTGCTTCAAGCTGGAACTGGAGTGACTGCAAGCGACTACGGAAGCCTCCACAGGACAAGAAAGGCTGGCGGTTTGGAGCTACACGTTTCGCCATTAACACGGCTTCATCAGGCTCTATGGTTCAGTCTTTGTGGTGTCCATACTTTTTATAGACCCAATGTGATTGATTCCAATTAAAAATGGGTGTTAAATAGAACCTAATTAAGTAGATTCAGTCCATTCCAACAGATCGTATGTCCCAGCCTTTGATTGGCCAAAAGTTCTGATGATGCCAATCTTGGGTGTAGTCCCACCCCAATGGTACATATCCTCCCAGACACTTAGAATAAAGTCTTGAGTGTGTCAAGCGAGGACATAGGCACAATAATAAACATATAAAAAGCATTAACTAAACATTACATGTGTCTCCTCTTAGTTATATATAGTTTATAAGAGAATAATAATGACATCAACAATCAATATCCCTAGCAATTCTGCTGAATCAAATTGTATTAGATAACTTTATTTCCATCTAGAGTCTCTAGACTAAATATTTTGCTATTATTTGGATTAATAAACCATATTGTTATAATAGATAAAAGGGGACATAAATGAATACCCCCTATCATCTTTCACAGCGAGAAACTATTTTATAGCTGCATATTCTAGGCGTAATAATGCAGTATCACTAAAATCTATTATGCTACAGTAGGAACTTTTATACCTTAAAATTATAAATTTCTAAAAACTTCAAATCTCAAAAAACAAACAAAGAACAGAAAGGGTTGTGTACATAGTCCCTGTTTAAAACATTTGATAATCTAAAATATTAAGCAAACCACTACATATTGTACATCAGATGTGAATAGTTGAAATGAAAAATCCAAATGAAAATAAAAATAAAATAAAATATAAATAAAAATAAAAATAAATTAAAATACAATTAAAAATTAAAAATAAAAATAAAAAATGAAAATAAATTTTTTTTTTATAACCTTACAAGATGATACTCAAAATATCAAAAATATCATAAAAACATGAAAACATGAAAACATAACATGCAACGACCAATAGCCTGGCATTAACTAAATCGGACAAATTAATACCAATATAATAATGGCATAGTCTCAAATGAAGAAACAGCTAAAAATCCACAGTGAACATGAACCGCAGCTGTCAATCTCAGTGGATATAAGTATAAGGAATCCAGAGAATCACAATTATAACCCAACTATGAGAGTGTCTTATTGTCTACAGAAAGTCTCTTATAAACTATATATAAATAAGAGGAGACACATGAAATGTTTATTTAATGCTTTTTATATGTTTATTATTGTGCCTATGTCCTCGCTTTACACACTCAAGACTTTATTCTAAGTGACTGGGAGGATATGTACCATTGGGGGTGGGACTATACCCAAGATTGGCATCATCAGAACTTTTGGCCAATCAAAGGCTGGGACATACGATCTGTTGGAATGGACTGAATCTACTTAATTAGGTTCTATTTAACACCCATTTTTAATTGGAATCAATCACATTGGGTCTATAAAGAGTATGGACACCACAAAGACTGAACCATAGAGCCTGATGAAGCATTGTTAATGGCGAAATGCGTAGCTCCAATCCGCCATTCTTTCTTGTCCTGTGGAGGCGTTTCCGTAGTCGCTTGCAGTCACTCCAGTTCCAGCTTGAAGCAGCTTCTCTTACCGGACGCGGTGACAGAGATACATCACTGCAGGAGTGTACACGGCTTCTACATTTGCTGACAAGGACATTTCTACATGTGAGTGTACAATATATGTGTTTTTCTACCAATAAATGCTGTTATTTTTATCTGATATACGCTCCATACATTTTATTGTATCGTGGGAGATCTACGTGGGAGAGAGGTACAGCTGACATCACGTCATCTGACCCAGACCAGTCCCACTGATTATGGTAAAGGAGGGGGAATGACCCCAAGAAAATACTGATGCTACCAAAACTTGCTATATGAGGTAAGCAGTCCTAAAGTTCCTGTGTACAAAGAAACGGAGGTGACCACCACTATCAGCAGTAAGTAAAATGGATAAATCAAAATATAACAGAAACATACGTAGGTCGTACCATCAGACCTGTAAAAAATAGAATTGCCAAACATGCACGTCTCATCAGGAGGCGAGACATGACCTACCAAGTGGCCAGACATTTTACAGAATGTACCAGGGGTGGCATTGATAATTTTACCTTTTTTGCATTGGAACATATCCCTTGCCATCCTAGGGGTGGCAATAGAGAAAATACTCTCAATAAACAGAAAATGTACTGGATACATACTTTAAACACGTTGCATCCCCATGGTATCAACTTGGATTGGGAACTCAAACATTTTCTCACAGACTGATCAGTCTGTGGAAAGTGTTTGAAACAAATTGTATGTATGTTGCAACAATTTATAGATCTACTTAGATATTTCTGCTACTATGTTCAAACTATCTGTCCTCTCCGCATAAGAATGATATCAATATAGAGAATACTCACACGCCCACGTGTGAGCTCACACGTGGAATAGTATCTTTTCCTTCAGTCCCCAAGGTGAAGTAAAGTTTTTCTTCCGTGTGCTTGAGGGGAACTTCGCATTTGACGTTTGCCGGACATTTGAAGAAATCATTATCAAGATACGAAGAAAATTAATTTCGCACCAGGAAAATCCAGAAGAAAGAAAGAAAAAAAACCTTGATGTGACAGCATTTACACAAGGCCGTGTAAGTGTTTATATTATTACACACTCCACTGTCCCTACGTTTATTGGTCTGGTAACTTACACTCCCGAGCTAAATAATTTGATACCATTTTGTATACCTCAACCTGTACTCCCCCTTTTTCTCTTTTATTTCTGTATTTCTAAGGATCCTGGATAGATCCTTTTGGGGTTTTGAGTCACAGGAAGAGACTACGAAGCAGATGGGAACCTTGTAGAATTATAAGGTTGTGATGATCTGAAAAGAACGAGTGATTTCCCCTATATATCCCAGTTTGGGTAGCGCTCGGGTATCTCTCTTTGCCACTGCAACAATTTATAGATCTACTTAGATATTTCTGCTCCTATGTTTAAACTATCATTTTGATTATGTCACCACCTTTGTATCATTGTCTATATATATGCATTTCCACTGTCTTACTCTCCCTATTATTATAATAACTATTTTCATAATTAATTAATTATTCATTATTCATTATTATCTATGTAGCCATGTGTAACATTGGTGTACACATCTCTCTCTTGCTGTGCAGTAACTCCTGTTAAAAGGGCAGGGTTGCCAGTAGTCATCATGGAGGTTTGCCCTCAACCCCTGTGATGTGTAAGATAGTAGCAAAGGAAGTGACAGCATGCTCTGTGTCCGCTATTAGTGAAACAGAGGTGGGTCTTTCTGGAAGCTGATATATTACACAACACCCTAAAGTTAGTTGTTCAAGTGTCTGCAACAGTGTTGCAGTGTGGGAGATGAGATCCAGACAGTGCAGGTGTCTGATGCAAGAGCTGTGAGGCTGTGCAGCTGAAGTGGCAGAGAGACAAGCTGCTTACACACTGTGTCCAGGGATCTGGCACAGCTGGGGTCTCCCTTAGGGGAGAGGTGGAATAACCAAGCTGATTAAAGTGGAGGAGCAGAAGGAACCTTCCTCAAGATGGTCAGCCTGACAATGTGCGGCTAAATACGACGGCGATGAGGGGCAGTCTTCCAGAGGAGATGACATTAAAGATGCCCTGGTTCAAAAGATCCCTCCTGTGTGAGTGTGGAGTGATTCCCCAGGAGGATCCACCAAGAAGGAGTTCCCCATCAGATACTTCCCCCTGCTGCCGCAGAGATCCTGATGGGGTGGAGGCGCTGTACTAGATGTGAGTAGGACTCATAGCACACTACCTCAGATGCCTGTCATGGTGATATTCCCCATACCAACCCAGCGGGAGACTCAGGAGTCCTGTTACCAGCAGGTGCACCACATATCACACATCCATGTAATTGGGGGATTTTCTTACATATGGGTCAGGATCAGAAGGGCCCAGGCAAAACACTGTTACATCTATATGAGCTTTTTAGTTTTCTGTTATTATATATAGGTGGTTCTAAATGATGAAAGTTGTTTTAAATTACTTTTACAGTATTTTATATTCCATGTTTTTTTCTTTCTTTGTCTTCTTTTCTCTTTCTTTTTTCCTTTTTCTTCTTTTTTCCCTTTTTTTCTGTTTTCTCTTATTTTTATCTTCTTTTTTCTTTTTTATCATTGTTAGATTCTTTACTTATTTACTTACTTACTTAATTATTTATTTACCGTGTTTTATTCAGTATCTCTATTTAGATTAGTCTGCTCCATGTCTTTGTTCTTACAGTGATTAGTGCCATTACTGTATCAAGCATCTGCTCTAATTTAGTTTAGTCCAATAGGAGCTTAGTACTATCTATTTAGGCATACCTGTGAGACTGGAAATTATCTCTTTGATAAAGTCCCTTCGCGGGACGAAACGCGTTAGAGGTTTTTTCTATGTTCACCATTTTGTACCAATAAAGTTTTTCTATTATAACGCTTGGTTGAGCTTCATGGAGCCTTTGCAGTGACCGCCGGGATCTCTCCTCTGTTTCAGTCCCACTGATTGACCCTACACACAGCCGTGCAGACTGTGAAGGAAGCTACAAAAGATATCTTTCTATTCTTCTGTGCTTACACATGGCCGTGTAAGTAATGCACTTATTGATTATTGCTCTACAACACCACCCTTACTCCCCATTGGGTGCAGATCTGTGCACTCCTCGTTTTCTATTCTGTTTTTTATACTGATTTGTATTGTCAAAGTTTTGACTGTTTACCACACAGTCTTGCCATTCCCTTCTGGCTGTTGTCCTTTGCTCCCCTGTTGTCTCTCTTTTTTCCACATGTTCTAAGGATCTTGGATAGATCCGAGTTGGGTTTGAGCAGATAGGATTCATTTCTGGAAAAAAACACTGTTACCTATTACGGTAGTATCACCCATTGTGTATATACTCCCTTTTATCTGCCTTTTGGTGCCCCTGGTTCGAGCTAGCACCATAATTCTTGTTTTTCCAGAAGTTTCAACCAAGCCTGTGCCGCTCCTATCTTGGAATTATTATTTTGTTTTTTTTTAAGCGATAAAAATACGTTAAATGGCACGTCATTGACCTGTTTCTTGATACAAAACATTTCATGTATTATTTTGCAACTTGTACAAAATTTTCAGACCATTTGCTTGAACTGTTTCAGAGGAGTGAAATATTTAAATCAAAATAAATTGGTAACCACGTTAACAAACAACACTGTACACTAACAACCTGTATATTTACTTTGACATCTAGGTGTCAGCGATAATTATTCACTTGCTAAATGTTTTTTCCTGATATCCACGATGTTAGATCTTAGCTTGCATTAAATAGGGAATGGATAGAAGGGAATAAACCATAATCATTCCACTGTAGAAAGCATTAGTAAGACCACACCTTGCATATTTTGGGCACCACTCCATAAAAAAAGACATTATGGGACTGGAAAAGGTGAAGAGAAGAGGGACCAAATTAATAAAGGGGATTGTTCTGACTCATGCACACTGTAGCTAGTAAATAGAAGCAGACAGCTCAACTTAATCCCTATTCCATACAAATGGAGGCTTCTTTTCTCTGAAATGTTTATTCGGGGAACAAAACAGAAGTTAAAGGGGAAAAAGTACTGCAGAGATATAACACTAGGGAATGGGAACATGTAATAGAGATGGATAGTAATGGGAATAGGAATAAGTAAATAACAAATGCTTCTTACAGGAACCAGTGGAATACAGGCTGCAGAGAGGCAAACTCTGAAAAGACTTGAAATAACCCAGACAGAGAGGAAATAGGGGCTAGGACTGCACCAAGTGGCAAGGGGAGGAGGGGCTGCCCAAGTCACAGAGGGGATAAGGGGGGGGGTTGTTGCCAAGACAACAGCATGAAACCAGGAAGAACTGGAAGAAGAGACAGAACAGGGATGGAAAATCTGATTTATAAAGAGAGGCTAGCTAATTTAGATTTGTACCTTAGAAAAGAGGCATCTAAGAGGCGATATAATAACTATATACAAATATATTCAGGGTCAATACAATGAGTTTTCAAAAGTACTATTCATCGCAAGGGCAGTACAAATGACACAGATACAATAGACATCTTCAAAAAAGATTGGACAACTTTTTAGAAAGTAAAGGTATACAGGGATATACCAAATAATTAAACATGGGAATGATGTTGATCCAGCAAGAAATCTGATTGCCATTATTGGAGTCAGAAAGGAATTTATTTTCCCCCTTATGAGACATCATTGTGTAACCCCCCCCTCCTAAAGGGTCACTAACATGGCTATTGTATGCTGGGCCCCACCCTGGGTTGCCATGGGGATCCAGACATCACACAGGGGTATTTTAGGAGGAGGGATGATTCTAGGTTAGATTCCAGGAGGACATGAGGAGAGGAGCCTCAGGGAGAGTAGATCAGTAATGTTTCCAACGTAATAGTACAGACCATGACCCCCTGTTTATTATGTTGCAGATAGGGACAATACCCATTAAGTTAGGATCCCTGAAAGAAGGAATGTAATCCATAATCAGTAATAAAAAGGAAACACTTCCACACAGACAGATGAGGAATATTAGCGCCGATCCGTGGTTAAAGCTGATTCGTCGGCGCTAATATTCCTCATCTGTCTGTGTGGAAGTGGCAGTTTCCAAGCAGGCACCAGGTACCAGGTCAAGTAAGAAAAGACTCATCAGGATTCCCTTAGAGGCCCAGAGTAATCGTATTGATACCGTTGATGGTTCCGAAGCAACAGGGGGGCCGTGTCCCACACTTACTCAGAGCAACTAAATCAAAGAACCTTCATTGAAGTGTTAAGATTGGGCACTGATGGAAGAACTGTATTGATGTGTGTCTATTATAAAATACAGTACAATGTTATTAATATGTGTACTGTATGAGCGGTCCCTGTCCATGGGGACACGAATAAATGACTGTTGTACTACAAAAGTTTCTGGATCTCATTATTCTACAACCTTGCTACCTCATGGCCCAGCCACCTGAATCCAGCCCCTGTTTCAAGATAACCCATGCAGAGTAGCCATATAGCACATACTATACTGATGTAATCTCCCCAGAAGCCGGGCAGGGAGGGTTACAATTGGATGATGTTTCACTGGAGTTTTGTGTTTGCCTTCCTCTGGATAAAAATACCGTTAATACAAATATAGGATAAGTATCTGTCATCTAAATTTAACATTGGTTGAACTTGATGGACATATGTCTTTTTTCAACCGCGTCTACTACTGTATGTAACTATGTACAGTATATATGTTCGTAGATAACAGCCTTCTTGAGAATAATGTTTTGTGTTTTGTTTTTTAGCTTTCGAACAGATTGTTGTGAATGAGATTATTACATGGCAGAGTTTTGCAGTTTGTGATATTATATTAAATGTACAGTATTTCTTTTCAAGTTGCAACAATGTGAGCGTTAAAGTGATATTCAGTATTTATATTTTTGTTTGACTTCAAGACAGTGCTCGATCGTGTTGACAGACAGTAGCCGTCTTTCTGGACAACTGCAATGCCGGCGCTAACGGCTGTCAGTGGAAACTAGGCTTATTAATTGGCTCGTATAATACCACACAATAGTATGAGAATTAAATTGGCCAGACATTATCGTTTTTAACTGAAGTTTCACAATAGAGTACTAGGATAATTTGATGAACAAATCCACAAATTAATGGCATTTCAACGTTTGGCTGCCTGTGGTTTCATTCCATTTCATCTTTGTCCTATTAGGTTTAATCACTCATCCTACAACTCGGTATAAAATATGGTGTTTTCCTACTGTAGCTTAACTCCAGATACTTAGATGAGATACAAGTAGAATACAGTGAGAACTCATTGGGGCTTTTTCCATATGCTGCTATAGCACCAATCCAGCAATGCCGCACGGAAATCCCCATTGATGGAGTTTTTCGTGTGATAGTGCCAGACTGACACTATCACAGTTTACTAACCAAGTTCAATTGTGTGACAACAACGCCTCTGGCAGTTAGTATGAGATCTACATTGGATGTTAACAGCTATTGTACTCTACTCTCTCTACGGTTATCTTTCATTTTCATTCATATTCAAAATCACAGCTATTCAACTAGCTTCCTTATATTTTGTTGAATTATGCTTTTGGGGCTATCATTTCCATGGCAACTTTGAATGACAATTATTTATCCATTATTTAGTTTGATCATGTGTTGGTTGGAAACCAGCAAAACAAACTTGGCTATGTGGGAGACATACCTTGCTTTATTGAGCTTTGGCCCAGGGTGTGATCTTTGCGATCACTCTAGATGCTGTGCCAGATTTCTGTGTCTCAGCTGCTATTTGTGACAAACGCACATAAATTTCTACACATGGAACGCCTTTGCTTCTCATTTCCATGGTATTTAAGAAAACAAACATACGCATTGCCTAAAATAGACAAACTCAACAGTTAAGTGTGTAATAATTTTGTTTTTTGTTTGCACATTGTATTTGGCATTCATAAATAGAATCATCCATCTCCCTAAAGCATTCCAGTGAGTAAAGTCTCAGAGATACAGACACACTGTATGCTGTGGACACAGTCAAGAGTTCCAGCGTGATATCGTGTACAGCAGTGAAAAATTGGTATTTCTTTACCAAGCTTTCCAGTCTTTTGGCTTGAGGTTCTCTATTTTGGGGGGGGGGGGACCTGAGCAATAGACTTAATTGTTTTTTTCTGATAATTTCAATAATATATGTTATATATATAATAATATATATATATATATATATATTATATATATATATATTATATATATATATATATATAATATATACACACGTCATGTGAAAAAAGAAAGTACACCCTCTTTGAATTCTATGGTTTTACATATCAGGACATAATAACAATCATCTGTTCCTTAGCAGGTCTAAAAATTAGGTAAATACAACGTCAGATGAACAACATCACACGACATATTACACCGTGTTATGAGTTATTTAACAAAAATAAAGCCAAAATGGAGAAGCTATGTGTGAAAAACTAAGTACACCCTTACTGCTTCCATAGGAATTAAGATGCTAAGTAGCAGACAGGTGCTGCTAATCAAATGCCCTTGATTAATTGATCATCAGCAAGTGTGACCACCTCTATAAAAGCCGATTTTAGCAGTTTGCTGGTCTGGAGCATTCAGGTGTGTGTTAACACAATGCCAAGGAGGAAAGACCTCAGCAATGATCTTAGAGAAGCAATTGTTGCTGCCTTCAATCTGGGAAGGGTTATAAGGCAATTTCCAAACAATTTAAAGTTCATCATTCTACAGTGAGAAAAATTATTCAAAAGTGGACTACATTCAAGACAGTTGCCAATCTTCCCAAGAGTGGACGTCCCAGCAAATTCACCCCAAGGTCACACCATGCAATGCTCAGAGAAATTGCAAAATACCCAAGAGTTTCATCTCAGACTCTACAGGCCTCAGTTAGCATGTTAAATGTTAAAGTTCATGACAGTACAATAGGAAAAAGACTGAACAAGTATGGTTTGTTTGGAAGGGTTGCCAGGAGAAAGCCTCTTCTCTCTAAAAAGAACATGGCAGCATGGCTTAGGTTTGCAAAGTTGCATCTGAACAAATCAGAAGACTTCTGGAACAATGTTCTTTGGACAGACGAGACCAAAGTGGAGATGTTTGGCCATAATGCACAGCGCCATGTTTGGCGAAAACAAACACAGCATATCAGCACAAACACCTCATACCAACTGTCTAGCACGGTGGTGGAGGGGTGATGATTTGGGCTTGTTTTTGCAGCTACAGGACCTAGGAACCTTGCAGCCATTGAGTCGACCATGAACTCCTCTGTATACCAAAGTATTCTAGAGTCAAATGTGAGGCCATCTGTCCGACAGCTTAAGCTTGGCCGAAATTGGGTCATGCAACAGGACAATGATCCCAAGCACACCAGCAAATCTACAACAGAATGGCTGAAAAAGGCCGGGCGGAGCTACGACGGCAAGGAGCATGGTAGCATAACCTAGCTGCTCTGAGCCCCGCTGAACAATATAAGCACTCAAAACCTATAAAAATATACGGATTTCGTCGCCAAATATCACAAAAGATCCATAAAGGTCTCAGGATGTCAAAGAGAGGAGTGAAAACACAGAGGAAGAGGGGGATGCCTGAATATTTTGGGAATGCCCGGACGGCACTGAAACAGAGCTGGAGGGAGATGAAGAAGAAATAGACAACGCTGCACAGAGGCCAGTGAGGCAATGTGACTTTAATAAGCTTTACAAGGACTTGACATCTATGCTGCAAGCAGAGATAAAAGATTTGAAAAAAGAAATTACAGGGCTTGGGGAGCGAACCGGAGCATTAGAGACTAAAGTGGATCAGACAATAAAGTCAATAAAAAGAAATTATAATAAAACAGCGGACCTACAGAGTCAAATCAATGAGATTAAAGACAGACAAGAGGACACCGAAAACCGCAACCGAAGAAACAACCTGCGGATCCGGGGGGTACCAGAGTCAGTGCAGGACTGTGAGGAGTTCATGAGCCGGTGGCTAGAGAGTATACTCCCGGATACACCGAAAGAGTACTTGGCTCTAGACAGATGCCACAGAGCCCTGCGGGCGAAGCGCTGAAAACGGAACAGCCTAGGGACATCATTTTGTGGATGCACCACTTTAGATCCAGGGAGGCTGTCTTACAAAAAACACGTCCTCTACCAGCGGTAGAATTTGAGGGTACCCGGCTCATGATTTTTCAAGACTTGGCACCAACCACACTAGCAAGGCAGAGGAGTCTGCTTCCCATAACAAAGAAACTAAGGGACAAGGCAATAAGGTATCGCTGGACCTTCCCTTTCGGCCTCATGGTGATCCGGAATGGCCGGTCCTTTACCATGAGGGAACTAGAGGAAGGGCCTGCCTTTCTCAACAAATTAGGGCTGGAGGAAGCTATCACAGCCGAGAGTCCAGAAGAGGCTCCCCTGGACCCCACGTGGACCAGCAGTGCAAAAGCTGCTAAGGACAAAGGGGGGAAAAATGTATTGCACCCACAAGTTATTGCAATGTATAAGTTTCCCTGGTGTTGCTGACGGGGTGCACCAAAATGACAACGCTGTCATTCCTGAGCTGAAGATTTCTACTAAAGAAGGGCCTCCTGGAAAATTGCAAGCTGAAGACAGAAGGAAAAACCTGCAAAAATAACTTTACCCTACCTGGGTTTGTGGGCCATGCGGATGCAAGAAGATGGCGGCGACTGCGGAGTATCCAGGGATCCATGCTGAAACGCAGGACCAGGAAAGTGCAAGCTGGCGGAAAGCTGGGGAAAGAGCGCGAACGTCCATCAGATCGTGCAGAGGAATCCAAGATGGCGGAGGGGCGGAACTACGTCATCACCGAGTGACAAGTTGACGGGCGCCATCTTGGAGGTGGCACGAAAAACGGAAGTGGACGCCGGAACAGCATAAAGAGGCGGGGACGGCGCTGGATGACGGCGCAAGCGTCATTAAGAGACGGAAGGGGGGGGGAGGAGAGAGGAAGAGGAGGGAGCGGGGCTAAGGAGGGGCAAAGTTTGGGGAAGAGGATCCAGGAGGGGATCGGGTTGTGATGCGGAGGCAGAGGAGGGTAAGCAATGGTATCGGAAGGAGGAGAGACATGAGAGAGCTGGAGGGGAGTGTTCAGGCGGAGCGGGGGAGGCACAAGGGTAACAATGGCGGAGCAGGAGAGGTAGGGGAGGAAGGGAGAGGAAGGGCTGGAAGGGAGAGGAGGAGCAGGGAGGGATTAGGAGACAGGGAAAGGGAGGTGGAAGGTAGCAATGGGAGAGAGAGAGGGATCTTTGGAAGGGTAGGTAGAGGATATGAATCAGGGGAGAAAGTGGAGAGAAGGGGTAACAAAAGTGAAGACAGTCAGAAGAAGGTGGACAGGTAGAAAGACGGGGGGACTAAAAGAAGGGTAGAGGAATGATGAAGTGAAGGTGTGCAAGATGGTGGTAGAGAGATCATAGAGGGAGACAGGTGAAGATAGAAAGGGGAGGTTGAGGAAGTAATATAAATAAGGACAGGGGCACCTTCTAGTAGAGATAGTAGACATTCGAGGAGTTAGTCAGGGCTTAGGACAAGAAGGCTTGTAGAAGCAGTTCATAGGTTAGTAAAAGGTTGAATATAGGTTCATAGAAGTTAAGAGAAGATTTTGAATACAAGGTAGTTAGGAGCGGGGCAGGAGAGGAGGGGTGCGATCCTGCTTGTCAGTTCGTATGGACCGCAGGCTGGGTTTGGAGATAGGGGTCTCTCTGATTTCCGGCGAAGTCCGAGGTCCGAAGTCCGAGGCAATGGACTTGAGGCCAGGGGGGATATGACCTGGCGTCGAGCTCAGATGTTATGTGTTAAGTGTTGCTCTGTGTTTATGTTCCCCTATGTTTCCTACCCTCTGTTTTTCCCATCCCCTTCCAGCCACCTACCACCGGGCCAGCGGAGATGAAAAGCCGGCTTTATCGGGATCCCAACAAATCGGAAGGCAGCCAAGACACCTTTAAAACAGCACGGATAGAAGCTCCCAAGACCACAGATGAGTAACGAAATAGTGTTAATATCACACAATGTAAAGGGATTTAACAGTCCAACAAAAAGGAAACTGGCGTTTAAAGATTATAGGCGTAAAGGAGCAGAGATTTTATTCCTGCAGGAGACGCATTTTTCCAGGGATAGCTACCCAATTTTTTTTGATAAAAACTTTAGACTGAGCTTTCTAGCCTCAGCAATGATCAAGAAAAGGGGAGTGGCTATTATAGTACACAACAAAATCCCACTAGTAACGGACGGAACGTTTAGAGACAAAGATGGGAGGTACATTATAGTGACGGGCGCCATTTAATAATAATCTGAACAATTCAGAAAGAAATGCTTTAAAAACCTTACAAAAAGACACAACTATAGTCATAAAACAAGCCGATAAAGGAGGTGGAGTTGCTATCTTAGAACTGACTACATTGTTGAATCCAAAAGGATTTTGGGAGACAGTAATACATACTTACCCCTTACAAAGGATCCTACGTCAGATTTTTTAAAAGAGCTAAAAAATCTTTTGGATAAAGGCAAAATGGAGGAGGTAATAAATGTGGAGGAATACAACTATTTGTATAGAACTAACCCCATTAGACCAATATTTTATTACCTCCCCAAATTGCATAAGAGTACTACCAACCCTCCAGGGAGGCCTATAATAGCAGGCATAGACTCTTTAACATCTCATCTATCTGCATATATTGACATATATTTGCAGAAGTATGTTGCCAAGCTTCCTTCCTACTTAAAGGACACGATAGACATCTTACGTGTCCTTGACAATTAGGTGTGGGAGGAAGAATGTTTTTTGGTAACTTGTGACATCAAGTCACTGTATACCTGTATCAACCATAGAGACGGGCATGAAGCAGTGGACAGAGTACTATCACAAGATCCTGACATGCCCAATGAACAGGCAAATTTCATACTTGATGGAATAAAATTCATCTTAGAACACAATTACTTTATGTTCGAGGGGACTTATTATCTGCAAAAGTGCGGTACCGCCATGGGCAGGAAATTTGCACCCAGCTATGCAAACCTCCTCATGGGAGCATGGGAGGAAGACCATATTTGGTCTATTGCAGAGCTGGGTGTGAATTTGTGCCTATGGCGCAGATATATAGATGATATAATATTCATTTGGAAAGGAGATGAGGAAGGACTAAAACAGTTTACTCATTATCTAAAATAAATAACCTATTTAATTTGGAGTTTACGTGTGATTATAATCAAGAAAAAGTGGATTTTTTAGATCTAACAATCTACATTGAAGATGGGTTAATTAAAACCAAGACCTTCTTCAAAAGTGTAGATACAAATAATTATATATCCACCAAGAGCTGCCACCATCCCAAATGGCTAGGGAATGTCCCATATGGACAAATAAGGCGGATAAAGAGGAATTGTTCTGAGGCAAAAAACTTTCACACCCAATCGGCTCTCTTACAAGACAGGTTCAGAGAAAAAGATTATGATGATAGAACTATACAACATGCCATAACAAAAGTAGAGGGTTTGGATAGAAAAGATCTATTATATAACAGCAAAAAGATAGGTTTGAAAAAGAACTTTGAATTTTCATTTCTAACCAATTATAATAGATAGTCTGATAAAATCTCCAAAATAATCCACGAACACTGGCATATTGTTAAAAATGATCCTGTACTTGGGAAAATTGTTCCTGAAAAACCTACTGTAATTTTCAAACGAGCAAAAGCGCTTAAAGACAATTTGGCCCCTAGTGCTTTGCCAAAAATGACTATTGATGGCAATAGATGGTTGACAAAAACACAAGGTTTTTTTGGCTGTACCACGTGTAGGGCTTGTAAACATAGGGCTGAGGATCAATTCAGTTTTACTTCCAATGTTACGGGTCAACGGTTTCATATTAAACAACTTTTAACATGTAAATCAGACTATGTTGTATACCTTATATATTGTACCTGTGGATTACAATATGTAGGCCAAACATCTAGAACAGTCAAAACACGCATTCTAGAACATATTGGGAATGTAAGAAGAGGGCTAACCACACATCACTTGTCAAACCATTTTATACAAAAGCATAATGGTGATACATCAGGCCTTAAATTTACAGTATTGGAGCAAGTATTACCACACTGGAGAGGTGGGGACAGGAGTGTCGCTTTAAGAAAGAGAGAGAGCTTCTGGACCTTTACACTGAAAACACTTGTACCTTTAGGCCTGAACATAGATTTTGAATTTGTGATCTATGCAGAATGACACAAGAACAGCTTAAATATTTTGCACTTGATGTGCTAAGTTAATGCATATAAGAACACTCATATTGTGCAAATGTTGTGTTATAATCTGTGTATTAATTAAGTTTTTTCTTGTTTTTGAGATACATCAATCGCCAACCTTCATATGATTAGGGAAATGAATGGGGATATATTGTGTTTTATTTAATAATTTAGGATAGAATATGTATTTTATACGTAATACTTTTCATTGTTGCAATAGTTTATATATTTTTTCTGTTGTAATGATAAGTATTTTCGACAGTTATGTTTTATGAAATTTTTATTAGCTATGTTTATTAAAGACAAAATAGGCTGTATTTTAATTGATTTGTATAACACTGCTGTGATACCTCTTAATTGGCGGGAGAGCATATGTGGCTTATTATCCAATTATTTAGAGATGTGACATTTTGACCAATAGGAGGAAAGGTCATTATTAGTCAAAAGGGTATATAAAGTATCCTGTTTGGGTTAGAGTTGCTCCTGACAAAGCCGTCATTATGCACGGCGAAACGCGTAGAGCGTAACCCCTAGTGTTAGATCCAGAGGGAGAGACTGCTGTGAAGTTCCGGTGGCGTCTACCATACGAGTTGAGAGAACCGGATGTGACGTATCGGCTCCAGCAGTACAGGTCGGAGGTCGGAGATCGGTGGATGCGGCAACAGTGTGCGGGGATTCCGAGAACGCGACTCGGCGAACATCTTTACCATACACCAATGCTGTTTAACATCTGACATCTCGTAAGCCTCCAATTTTATCATTGTCGGATAAAAGTTTGGCATTTTATTTTTGACTCTGTGTCTCTGTTCTGGACGCACTTTCCTCCTGATTTTTGCTCCTTGTTGCTAGTCTATGGATGAAGTTTACACCATCTAGCGTCATATGCTCTTAAGAGAGCTCTACCATTTTAAGTGTATTTTACTATTACTTTTTGCACTATGGTTTTTATTTATTTTTTCCTATAGGTAATGATGCTCCTCTGACCTTCTCTATTTTGTGCTTTCTTGTGGACAATTGAAACAGTCCTTTCAGGGTTTGTGTTTTTTCCTATTTTCACTCATTGCACTTTATTTTGATTATATAATCACTATATTCACTGCATGTTTGTTTATAAGTGTTGAGCGCCATCTAGTGTCTCTTGTGTATAGCCATTAGAGATCAGCCAATCACATTGGCGGCAATATATGCTCCCTGTGAGCAAGCGGGGGGCTTCTTTCAAATATTTTTTCAGGGGACCTGAATAGGACATTGCATCCTGACCTGGACAGATGTACTAAATCGCACACAACTCACAGACAGGACGTATTAACAATAAACCAGGGTACAGTATGAGAGACTGTCAACTCTTAGACATATGGAGAGAACAACATCCGGGGGTGAAAGAGTACACGTTTTTTTCACATCCACATAACAGATACAGTAGGATAGATTACTTCCTTGTGTCAAATAGAATGGTTCCAGGGGTCTCTCGCACGGAGATACATGATATTTCATGGTCTGACCATGCATCTATCGAGCTGCGATGCACACTAATCCCGCTGGACAGGCCTCAAGCGAACTGGAAACTAAATGAATTATTACTAAAAATCCCAGATATAGAAAGGGAGGTGGGAGATAAGATCGAGGAATATTTCAAAGAGAATGAGGGGAGTGCGTCAGCACATTCCACACTGTGGGAGGCCCATAAGGCTACCCTCAGAGGGATTTTAATGAATTTGGCAGCTGAACGCAAAAGAGAGAGAGATGCCAAAATTAGAGATTTGGAAAAGAAGCTAGCAGATCTCTCGCAACTTCATAAAGCGACAAAACAAACGCAAAGTTTGAAAGAACTATTAGACACTAAAACTAAGCTCAATCTCCTCTAATCCGCCAAGGCAGAGAGAGAAATGGCATGGACCAGACGTAAATTTTTCGAAAAAGCTAACAAGCCAGATACTTTACTTGCCAATAAGCTAAAAAACAGGCTTCCAAATTACCACATTCATGCCATTAGAACACAAGGCGGGGACCTGACATCCAATCCTAGGAAAATAGTGGAAGAATTTAAATGTTTCTATAAAACATTGTACAATGGAAACAAGGTCACCCACAACCAGAAAAATACAGAGCTACTAAAATTATTTCTGCAGGAGGCAAAACTACCGAGGTTGGGCAGAGATGTGAGAGAGCTAATACAGCAGGATTTCACACTAGAGGAAGTGACGGAGGTAATTAAGACACTTAAACCAGCAAAAGCGCCTGGGCCAGATGGGTTTTCTAATTTATACTATAAAAAATATCTGAAACTACTAGCTCCCCATCTGTTAAAACTCTTTAATGATGTTTTGGCAGGGGCCTCCTTCCCAACACAAATGCTACAGGCTTCAATTTCCCTGATCCATAAACCCGGTAAGGAGCCGGCAGACTGCTAGAGCTACCGGCCCATTTCCCTGATCAATTCGGATGTTAAAATATTTTCCAAACTTATAGCAAACAGGATGGGTAGCGTCCTTCCCGGGTTAGTCCATCCAGATCAGGTAGGGTTTATCGAAGGCAGGCAGGCAGGCAGCGGACAATACCAGGAGGATTATAGATTTGATTGACCTGGCCAAACAAAAAAACATCCAGTCCATGGTATTAAGTCTCGACGCAGAAAAAGCCTTCGATAGGATAGATTGGCCCTACTTAAAAGAGACATTGAAGGCATTTGGTTTCGAGGGACGCCTGCTAAATGCCATACTAGCTTTGTATGAGGGCCCGACGGCACGGGTACGACACCAGGGCTTCCCTTCGGAACAATTTAGCATCCGTAGTGGAACGAGGCAGGGTTGCCCTTTGTCCCCCTTGCTTTTTGCCCTCTGCATTGAGCCCCTAGCAGCGCACATTAGACGAAGCCCTGATATAGGAGGAATCACGGTTGGAGAGCAGACACATAAAGTGGCTCTGTACGCCGATGATGTGATTTTAACACTGTCGAGGCCCCTCACATCTCTTCCCAACGTTTTTGCGATCCTAGGAAAGTTCAACCAGGTCTCGGGTTTTAAAATTAATCAGACAAAATCGAAAGCTCTCAATATAAACTTACCCAAAGAATTGGAAAAATTAATAGAAATAAACTTTAATTTCAAATGGCAAGCCTCCACTATCAAATATTTAGGGGTATACCTCACCAGGGAGTACAAAACATTGTACAAAGCAAATTACCCAAAATTAATTAAGACACTGGGGGAGGATCTCAGGACATGGATGAGGGGCGGCATATCATGGATTGGCAGGATGCATAGCATGAAAATGACCCGCCTCCCAGAGATGTTATATCTTTTCCAGAGCGTGCCAATACCTTTAGTGAAATCCGACATCCTCTCCCTACAGTCTAACATTATGAAATTCATTTGGAATAAAAAAAGCCCACGAATTGTAAAAGGTATCTTAAAGAGGCCTACTTCCAAAGGGGGACTAGCGGTACCTTGCTTGTTAGCCTATTATAAAGCGGCACAATTAAGCCAAATTATCCAGTGGCACGTAGATCCGAACAAGAGGCGGAGGGTGGAACTAGAGAAAAGCTGTGGTGCACTGGTTGAGCTGCATAATCTGATTTGGCTCTATAAGGGAAGCTCCAAAAAATGAGGGTTCCGCTTCAGGCCATGGCCAATTCCTTGAAGGTCTGGGAGGCTACTAAAAACAGTTGTAACCTCACTTCCAAACACTCCCTAATGACTCCGATAATCGGCAACACGGACTTCGCTCCAGGGTTGAATAGTGGTAATTTGTTAATTTGGACACAGGCAGGTATCACAAGATTAAAGGAATATAAAAATAAACTGACACAAACAAACAGTAGCGCCAATGAGTGGGAATGTGAATGGGTGATTAGATTAATGTGCTGAAAATTAAATGTAATATAAATTAACTAAATGGTGAATGTGCAATATCAAAAACAACAATAATAATTGTTAATAAAATCAAGGCAATCACATGAATTAAACAGATGAATTGTCCAGTTCACAAAACAGTCTGTATGGAGGAGGTCAAGCTTCTTTCATGATCCTGCCTGATCACAAACACCTACAAAAAACAAAAGAAGAGAAGCGCCGGCTCCATAGCATAATACTGTAAAAATAGGAAACTTTATTCAAACATGGAGTAGTCATCAGGACCTATACTCACATGGTGGGTAAAAAACACAATCGTTTGAGACAATCTGTAACTGCAGGTAGTCGTCCGTGCGTCACTGCGTGATGACGTCACACGTCCTACGCGTTTCGTCATAGTAAGTGACTTTCTCACTTGGCTTGTTTTAATTTAGACTCACAAAATATATTGCTAACATGATCATCTGAGATTCATGATTTATTCATCAGGGCAATGACTAAGTAAAAATCGGTCATCAACAAACTCATATTTGCGCATAGCAGCACAACACAGATAGTTAAGGTGACCATATTTTGAAAGTGACAATCAGGGAAAAAATACAAAATGATTGATTAATAATCATCTCTCACTCATGCCACCCTCCTCTCTCTTCCCCCTCTCTATCACTTACCCTCAACTCTTCCCCCCTCACATTCCCCTCTCACTCCTCCACACTGTAGCCTTGATACATAGACCCCTTCTCACCGCTCCCCTGAAGAGTGCCTATAAAGTTCATCTCTACCCCTATTAATCACTGTAGGATATATGTTTCTTCAAACAGTCCACTTGAAAAAATCCATAAGGTTTTGAAGACTTATTTCTTTAAAGCTCAGCTTTCCCATTTTATGTTTTGTTCCATGTCACCAAGATTAATTTATTTGTTTACTGCCGTGCTTTTACCATCTACAGTACTAAGTTACTGGTTAACATTTTTTAAAGTTATGAGTGTGGACACAAGTTTTGCATAACTAACCTCATATTATTATTGAGAAACAGGCAGATTTTCCATCAAAACCCAAAGCAGATTGAGTTGGAGGAGTTGTTCAATTCACTAGGGTCTCCAATTGTATACAAATCTGCTCAAAACTCCCTCCAAATAACTTAGGATAGATGCCTGTGCTGAAAAAGGAGCACAGCTGAGATAAGCTGGGAGATATGCTAATGGCTATGCAAAAGTATATTTAAAGTATATTTAAAGTCACATCCCACACTTCCAAAAAGGATTTCCATACCCAAGGCCACCGACGGGGGGAGAGCTGAGACACGTGACCCCGGTCCAGTGGTTGCGGGGGGCCCGACGGATGGACAAAAACAAACTGGGCCCCTGCTCTCCCCTAGCTGCAGGCCACTCCCTCACTCTGTCTCACGTTGAGCTTCCAATGCTGGCACGGGACTGGCCTCTCTGACGTCGGAAGTAAGCTTGGCTCAGCTTCCGGCACAAGCCGGGATGAGAGGGAGGCCCGGCGTACACTGATGTTGGAAGCTAAGCGTGAGACAGAGTGAGGAAGGCCTGCAGCTAGGGAGAGCCAGGGCCCGGCGGCATCTGCTTTGACCGGCCCCCCACAGCCACCAGGTCCAGCCTGAGACCATCCCCAAGGATAGCCTGTATTTTTATATGTATGAGGGGGGGGGGGGTATTTTATATGTATTTGGGGGGGTGTTATTATATGTATTGGGGGGTGTATTTTTATATGTATTCTGGGGTGTATTATATGTATTTGGGGGATATATTTGTAATATATATTGGGGAGATATATTTTTATATGTACTGGGGGTGTATTTTTATATGTATTGGGGGTGTATTTTTAATATGTTTTGGGGGCATATTTTTATATGTATTGGGGGGTGTATATTTATATGTGTTAGGGGGTGTATTTTTATATGTGCTGGGGTGTATTTTTATGTGTATTGGTGGGGGGTGTATTTTTATGTGTATTGGTGGGGGGTGTATTTTTAATATGTATTGGTGGGGGGTGTATTTTTATATGAATTGGGGGGTGGTGTATTTTTAGATGTTTTGGGGGCTATATGTATTTTTTTTTGTATGTATTTGGGGTGGGGGGTTGTATGTATTTAGGGGGTAGGGTTTTTTGGTATATATTTTGTGGGGGGGATTGTGTGACGGGAGGGGGGATTGAGTAAGAGTGGGGTAATTGACGGAGGGTGGGGTGAGTGAAAGGAGAGAGGGGGTGAGGGAGGGAGGGAGGAAAATAGGGAGTATGAGTGAGACACAGGGGAGAGAAGTTAATTGAGACAGGGGGGATTGAGTGAGAGTTGAGTAATTGATGGAGGGGGGAGAGTGAGGAAGAGGGAGTGAGACATACATGGGAAGAGAGAGATTAATAGAGGGGGCTTGTGATGTGTGAAATGGGGTGGGGATCACAAGACCGCTGACATGAGGGGGGGGGCGCACGTAACTCTAGTCCGGAGCCCCGGGAAATCTGTCTGTAGTCCTGTCCATACCAATTAATGTATATAGAATTAGCAAACCTAAGGCCTCGGGCATGGTCAGCGCTTAGGCGCTGACCCATGCTGAAGCACGCTGGTGCTTACCAGTGAGCCCATACAGCCGCAATGAGAGCGGCTTTAGTAGGGGCTCGCCTACGCTTCCGCAAGCGTGCGGAAGCGTAGGTCTTATACAAATTTTAGATTTGGCGCTCGCCGGAGCGCAGGGCCGGTCACGTGAGCGGTTCGTCCAATGAGGGCGAACCAGCTCCGTGACATCACTGGCCCGCCCCCCGACACGCCCCCGACACGCCCCCAGGCGGTGCACGGACCAAGGCCAGGGAAAGCGCCCGCTTTCCCTCAGCCTCCGCGCGCCTCAGCACGCGAGAAGGCACCCTTGACGCAGCCTAAGGCATCTAGTGACTGGAGTGATGTACAAGAATGGGACAAGTTGCCACAGCCAACTCTCCATCATTGGCCATCTCGCCGCTGCGGTAAGTTATTAAGGGTTTCACTTCAGGGGTTGTACGGTAAGGGGTTAAGCTTTCTAGGGTGAGGTAAGGTTGGTTAGGGTAAGGGCTCCGATTATGGGTTTTAGGGTTAGAGGTTAAGGTTTAGCTTTTTAGGGTAAAGGGTTAAGTCTAGGGGTTTTAGGGTAAAGGGTTAAGGTTATAGGGTGAAGATTAACGTTAGCATTAGGGGTTATGGTTAGGGGTCCACGGGTTAGGGTAAGGAGTTAAGGTTAGAGGTTTTAGGGTAAAGGGTTAACGGTTTAGAGTAAGGACAGAGTTAAAGACTGCCCCTTTATCTTCCACATTTTCCCTGCAAAATCATCCCAATTTATTTCTAGTAGATTAGTCCTCGGTTTATTAAAATCTGCCTTTCTACAGTTTAAGTCTTTGTTGAACCCAAGTAATATGGTTTTTGATCATTTATTTCAAATGAGACCATGTTATGATCACTGTTACCCAAATGTGCCCGGACTTGAATATTTATTATTACTTCTACATTGTTTGATATTACCAAATCCAGTATTGCCCCTCTCCTGTTTGGTTTCTCAATAATGTGGGTCATTTAAGCACCCCCAAAAACCTGTTTCCATTCATTGTAATGCTAATCTCATTGCCCCAGTCTACAGTATGTCTGGATAATTAAAATCCTCCTAGTTTTGATGCCCTCTCCATTTGCAAAGTATTTTGGCTTCCTCAATCTCAAAGATATTTTGTGGTTTATAGCATATCCCTACAAACAGTTTCTTTGTACTTATACCTTGTGACAGGGTGAAGTAATTCGCCGATAATTATGCATGGGAAACATACCTCTGACGGCTGAAACTAGCAGTCAGAAGGTTAACACATTCAGAGATACCTGGGCAATCAGGGCTGAGTTAAGGCAGCTGTCAGACAGCTGTATAAGGTGCCAAACCTGATCAGGAAGGCATAGAGACTTTTCTAAACCAGGAAGTACGCCGGAGGCTCTGGTTCCCCAGACAGAGTATTGCCACGAGCAGAGACAAGCCTGCCCCGTCTACAAGGAACCGGGCTTCCAACCCTGCAGAGGGAGTAAAGCTGCTGTTGTTGTATCCAGAGGGGATTATTTGGACTCTCTTGGGGTGGAGTTGCCCAAACACAGATAAGAACTTTTATATTTTCATGCTAGACATTTGCATAATATTGTTTGACCTGGAAATAGGCTAGTTACCCAGGGGAATAGCTAGGGACCTTCTGTATAGTTAATCTCCCAAGGGGAGTTGAGGTTTATTTTATGATTTGTTTTTCTTAAAGGGATGGTGTGCCTATTAATTGTTTGATTCTGGAAATTAAACTTCTGAAGTTAAAACCTTACCCACTGTTTGGGACTCTTCATGACCCCACTGCGAGGCTGCCCTGCCACATACTTCCACTGCTAAAATTTATCCACAAGGTCTCTACATTTTCATCACTCCCTTGATAAACATCTTCCCTTATAATAGGTTTTAGATCCGGTTTAACATCTAAACATACTCCACCTCCTCTTATATTTGCTCGATCCTTCCAAAAAAGGAATAACTCTCTAAATTAACTGCCCAGTCATGAGTTTCATCCCACCATGTTTCAGTATTGCCTATGATATCATACTGCTCTCGTGCAGCTATTAATTCAAGCTCACCCATTTTATCTGTCACGCTTCTTGCATTAGCAAGCATGCATTTAAGTTTTTTTTCTGTCTGTACTATTATCTTATCTGCTCCCGCCTTTCTACTCCAATTGGATTTAGTCTTTAGAAGTTTTCTAGTATTATCTGTATTTAATATGGGTGTCTCCCTGCTTGCAAAACTCCCATTTGCCCCCATTCTACTTCCATGCAGGGCCACCAACAGGGGGGGAGAAAGGATACTGGGGCCCGGAGCGGCAGGGCGCCAGTTAATTTAAAAAAAAAGGTGCCGAGTATCCCTGTTAGCAGCGCCGGAAGTAGGTTGGGTTTAGCTTCCAGCGCGCCGGCATGAGAGTGAGGCCCGGCGTGTGCGGGAGCAGCATCTGAGACAGGTGCAGCGGGGCTGGCGGCAACTGCTGCAACCAGCCGCCGGGCCCCTTGCAGCACCGTCACCTCCCCCCTCTAGCACCCCCCCCCCCCACGTCCGGGCAGGTTCCCGCTTACCCCTCCAACCACAGCATCGGCCAAAACCGCCAACCCCCCCCATTGCCACCGTGCCGTCCCACTGTCCCCCCCACCCTCCCGCAGCATCGGGCCAGCATCGGCCGGACACCCCCCACACCCCCAGATAAAAGCACACACAGCCCCAGAGAAGATAGAATATATAGAGAAGAGGAGAAAGAAGTAGCTAAGAAGAGAGAGAGATATGAGAGGAGAGTAGAAGAGGAGTTATATATATATATATATATATATATACACACATGATATATATTAGACACATATAATACACAGATATAAACATAGTATATAACATATCATAAACATATATATACATAACATATATATATACAGTGCTCGACAAACCCGGTCGCCCACTCGCCAGGTGCGAAAGGAAATTGGCCGGTGGCCAGCTACTTTTTCCCCCTGCTCTGCGCAAAGGAGATGACAGCAGGGGATTCTCCCCCCCCCCCTCCCCTGTCCCGCTTGCCCTCCGGTTCCGCTCCTGTCCCTGTGGCTGCTCGCGCGGGGCAGGAGATGACAGCGGGCGATGTTCCTCCATCCCGTCCCGGTTGCCCTACGGTCCCCGCTTTCCCCCAGTGCCCGTGGCTGCTCCCGATGCCAGCTTCCACCCCCCACCAAAATTTAAAAATAAATAACAAAAAAAAATATCCTCCTGGCTGATTGTCCAATTGGTCGTGACGCGGAATGGAGCCCTTCTCTGCAGGGGTAAGTAATGGGTGCTCCTCGCGCGCACCGTCCCTGTCTCCTGCTCGCGCTTCCCCCCTCATCCAAGGGACATTTCCCGCCCTTCCCGCGTGCCCTCCGGTTCCGCTCCTGTCCCCGTGGCTGCACGCCCGGGGCAGGAGATGACAGCGGGGAATGTCCCCCCCCCAGAACCCGCTTCCCCTCTGGTCTCCGCTCCTGTCCCCGTGGCTGCTCGCGCGGGGCAGGAGATGACAGCAGGGGATTTTTCCCCCCCCTGTCACGCTTGCCCTCCGGTTCCGCTCCTGTGGCTGCACGCGTGGGGCAGGGGTGTTCCCCTCGGTCCCTGTGGCTGTCTCCGCTTCCCCCCCTCTCCGCTCCCCCCCCACAGAGAGTGTGTGTGTATGAGAGTGCGTGTGTGTGTGT
>WSYH01005439.1:0-44584 GCA_036426205.1 Ascaphus truei
ATACATGGATCCTACACAAATTGATACAGACACAAACAGTTGTCTTAAAAAGTGTGTCTATGCTACTGTGCACGTGATTGACGTTACAATTGTGAGAATACTTGATAATTATCATCATGATAATGATGAAGTGACGTGATTTATATTGCAAAAATATTACCAACATTGTCATATTGGTAAATTAGAAATGCTAAATGACAGTAACATTTGCAACAAAATTGTGTTTTCTGTTAACAGTTTTACACTTGGTACATGTAGGACACATCCACACACGTGTGACTTATACATACACATGTCACAAATGTAAATTAATGTTGACTATTAATTCCTAGAATTAAAAAACACCTACATTGCTAAATATAAGATGTAGTACGCATTGTTGTGATTACAGCCATTCATGCATGTAGTGTTATGATCAGTCAATTTCATCCGTGATGAATGAGCTCCCGTAAGTAAACAAATAAGTACAGTTATCCCCTTGTCTCCAAACACATCTATATTACATTAATGGAATTTATAAGGAAACATACATAAAATGTGATGAAATGTGAGTAATCATTTTCTAATACAATGCACATGAAAGCTCAAGAGTAGCTAAATGCATATACATGATACAGAAAGTACATGTATGTTACATTTGTGTTAAAACCAATATGTTGGGTTTTGACTTCAAATAATTATAGGAAGATTGATGTAGGCACATCTTATGAGAGATGTCAGCAAATATACATACCATGATCAGTCATACTGGAGATATACCTATAATGCAAAGGAACAATATATAAATTGCAAACATTGACATGCCATCTTCAGTACCGTAAACAACACAGCAAAGTGTGTATTTGGTGTTAAATGTGCAACACCATGTATATTTCATGACATTCAAAATGTAAATCAGCCTGGTGTACACATCATATGGATGTACATGTTACACTGCACCAATAACATTGTATGTAAGCATACTAGAAGCATGAATGAGTATGGGCATAATATGTGTATTGTGTTAGCATAAGGAACAACACAATGCTAAAATATTAGTGCTTTGTTACCCCAGTTGTATTCACATACACACAACTAAAGTAAAATTGAAGAGGATTATATAACCTGTGCAACAATAACATACCGGTGCCACATCCCTTTGTGCACACAGCAGAGAGAAGAAAGGTGTGCAACCCATATTCATCTGTGTCCTACCAGAAGGGTATATAAAAAAACATTATTGTTAAGATAACATAATTTAACTATAAAAGTAGAACTTGGAACATATATGTTTTTACTTACAAGAAAAAAATGAATTGATGAGATTCTGGCGTGTCTGGCCACCACTGGCTGTTTGTTCATTTTCAGCAGCTACATGGGTGGGATGCTCGTCTACCAAAGGCTCAGCTAGGTCTGATTGTACATTGTGCCTGAGTGCAACATTGTGCAAAATGCAACAGGCAAGGATAATATCAGACACTTTTTGAGGCTTGTATAGAAGAGCCCCACCAGTTCTGTCCAGACACCTAAATCTGGTCTTGAGTAGGCCAAATGTCCTCTCTATAACAGATCTTGTAGATATATGGGCTGCATTGTACCTGTCCTCTGCTTCAGTTTGAGGGTTTAGCACCGGAGTCAAGAGCCACGGCCTAATTCCGTATCCTGAGTCACCTATAATGAATGGAGCACACATAAGCTGACATTAGTGATCAAATTGTACAATGCCAACATTCCTAAATAAAAATGTGTTTTGTGTTAGAACATGTAAATGTGTACTCACCCAGCAGCCAACCATGTTCAAAATGTCCCTCTTCGAACGCATGGAAGACTGAAGAGTTCCTCAGGATAGAGGAATCGTGACTGGAACCAGGGAATTTGGGTACCACATGCATTATCCTCATCGTCGCATCACATACCACCTGTACATTGAGTGAATGGTAGTGCTTACGATTGCGGTACACATGCTCACTCTGACTAGGTGCAATCAAAGCAACATGTGTGCAATCGATTGCACCCAGCACACATGGTATCCCTGCTATATTATAAAAGCCAGTCCTGACTTCCAGCCACTCTGTCGCCTCTGTAGGAAAATGAATATAATTCCTAGCGCGTCTATTGAGTGCATAGAGAAACTGGGTCAAGGCCCGCGAGAATGTAGATTGCGAGACCCTGCCCACTATGCCCACAGTTGTCTGGTATGACGCGGAAGCAAGATAATGTAATGAGCACAGCATTTTAACAAGCCCAGGGACTGCACGACCTCTGGCTGTGAAAAAATCTAAATCTCCCCTTATCTCCTGATAAAGAGATAAGATTGCTGCTGAACTCAAACGATAGCGACTTACAATCTCCTCCTCACTCATCCCATCTAACAGGGTTCTCTCCCTGTACAGACGCGGACGAGGCACAACTTGTCTCCTCTGTCTTCTCCTCTGATCTCCTGTCCCTCTCCCTGTCCCTGTCGTATCCGCGTGACTGTCCCTGTCACTGTCCCTCGGTGTGTCCCTCCCTTGCCCTATATGATTCTCTTGATCATCAAGCATGTCATAGAAAAGAATGTTCCTCCGTCTCCTAAACAATCTCAACATTTTGAAATGAGTAGCTGTGAATGAGCAGGTAATGGGCGTCCTTTAAATAGGTATGTGATGATGTCAGGTGACATAGTAAAATGCAAGGTGTTACATTAACATAATAAAGTACTTCTGTGGCAAGCTGTGTGCAGTTGTTGTTATAAGTATTTGTTGTGTGTATTCTGCAGGGAATGATGATATTTGCCAACGATGTGACGTGAAGCTTTGTACAAAGATTGGTTGAAAATAAATAGTGTAATGTGCAATGCATGTAACACTTGTGAACGCAACAGTCAGTCATGTAATTAGACAAAAAGGCTGAGATTGACGTGGGAAAAGTTTTGTGTAACATGTGTAATTAGGCATGTTATTGTGACATGTTGACAACAATGAATAGTCGTGTGCATATGCATGCATTTCTGTAAGGAGGATAGTTGGTATAGAATGAGTTTACAAGGTGTCCCAATGCTGAATTACTGTACATGTGTGTATAAGTTAGGTTGAAGTGCTTGTAATGCTACGGTTACAATGTAAACATGCAATGTGATTGAGCGTCCAATAAGTGACGTCATGAAAATAGGGAGGACCCAAAAGTATATGTAAACATGAGAATTTAGATGTACATGAACGTTTAAAGATGCGTGACACATTACAAGCATTGTGTAATGTAAAGGAAGATGAATATACTGTGTATGTGTGACATGTGTGACATGTGTAACATCATGTAAATAATTGTCGCTCAGTTCAGTAAAATGTGTGATATGATGTGAGGTTCTCCTTTAAGAGTTGAGTATAGTATTTTCCCTTGACACATCATCACATGATGAGTAATGTGACCCGCAAATGCTGAAAACATGTAAAAGTATAATGTTATGCAAATAATACACGTCAGCTGTGACACAATGCAGGGAATGCACCCACACTGTAATGCAAATGACGTTTGTATTGTGAGCAATGAAACGTAAACAGTACTATACTGTTATACGTCCCCGCTCCATTGACTCCATTGATGTACAGAATAATCTTTTTTTCTAAGTGCCGTTCCAGCAGCCTTAGTGATCGTTCTCCCCTCCAAACTGCCAACTTTAGTTGGTGGGAGAAATTGGCCATAACATCTCAATTTCGTAGTGCCGATCAGCCCCGATAAGCTGATTTTTTTTGTTGAATCCAGCCGATTTAAAAAAGTGGCGATCAGTGGCGAAAACAGGCTTATCGGCAGCCGACTGGCCATAACAAAATAATCGGCTCCGAAACATGGCGATATCAAGCACTTATCGGCGCTTACTGAATCTCAAACCCAATTTTGGCTATAAAATGGCGATAATTCCCTTATCAACGCTTACTGCATGAGGCCCATACTCTTATATCAGCAGACATACTGTACAGACTGAAATATCCCTACAGATGTCTGAATATGTTGAAGGGTTAATGGTTGAATCTTGTACTAAGTGTTGACAGGCATAATGCCTGCAAGGTTACTGACATTCCAGTGTCCCTGGGATGGTGCACCAAACACATGAAGAGTCTGCTAAAAAAAAAATCCCACAGATGTCATAATGGTGTGAGACAACACATGGGCTATCAGTCAACCGCTAGTTCTGATGTACAGCAGAGACTGCGACTATTCTAACACAAACCAGTGGTGGGAGGCGGAACTAGACTGACGTCACGGCGTTCGTGCGCAGCAACGAGGGTGAGAGGCACATTTGCGTGCCGGCAGGATCTGCAAGCTTCTACGATGCAGGTCTGATACAAACTCACTATTGATGTTGCTATATGAGCTCTGACTGCAATTATAACACTGTTTTAGCGGTGTACTGTTTAGTGATACTAAAATAATGCTACTCTGTGACGACGGAGGTAGTAATAAGCAAGGGTACTTACTCTAACACAGCTACAGTGATTTTTGACTGCTCTTCTTGGCACATCATGCAGCTTATATTGCTGGTGGTTGATTCACCAATTGTGTGTTCTCTGACCAACATCCTAGTTGCTTGTGACACATTTGTTCCTTACTGCATGTCATGGTTTTTTATTAGCTAACTGTTTGGTTTATTGTTATCTCGACATATATTAATATCTCATGACAGATTCACTTCCATGAGGCTATAACTGGATACGGACCTGTTCCGTGCCTCTGGGCATTTTTAACACCTTTTGTGTGCCCACTAACCTTGTTACTATTTACATGTATTTTTATAGCTGTTTGTTGTATGAGGCCATAAATGGATACGAACATTGATTCGTGCCTCTAGGCATTACTACACATTTTGTGTGCCTATATGATCAGTGGAGTAGCTAATAACTAAGGTATTGAACAATTTAAAGATATCTTGCAGGTATTTAAGGAACATTTACGCGTGACCTAATACTAAGGATTAGCATCATCAGTCTTGACGCTACCTGTTTACTATATACAGGTTTTTAAAATATTATTATTGCTGTACCCTTAGGGCTCCACGAATAATTTTGACCTATCTTGGATCTAAATATTATCAGTGAAATTATCACTTACAATTTGGATATTCCTCAGTTTTCAGTTTTTGGTATTAATGTATATAGCGTTTCTTTTGTTTTATATGTGTGGTCACCATAGTGATACATTTACTTTGATACACTTTTTTGTATTAATTTTCACATATATATATACTTTTTTTATTTTAATATTATTAAAATTGATTTTAAATTAATTATCATATCATACTACACAACGAGTGCTTTCTAAAGGGTGTGCTTCTCCCAATTCCCTTGATTAATGGCCCATCAGATTTACAGCGGGGGTCCCTGGCAGTCCCATTCAAACTGAATGGAACTGCCCGGGACCCCTGCTGTGTTAATCCTATGGGTCATTAGTCAATGCAGAAATGCCTTAAAGTTGCCATAAACTAGCCAGGTTACACCCAGCACATACCCAGAATGTAACCGGGCTAGTTTAAGGCAAGCTTTAGAATAGTCGTGGTCTCGTCTGTATAAAGCTAGATACCAGAGGGAGGAGGCGCCTGGCAGGTATGCTAACAATTCTCCCCTGGTAATACCAGACCCTCAAACTTGATGCATGACATAATGACACTGCCCTACGATCATTTCGCTGTCACAGTGGCTTCTTCCGGGCTTATATATTTAAAAACAAAACTTTTAATCACTGTAATTCGTACCTTCACTGATAATTATAATTAATATGTATCCATTTCTACAGAATTGTAACGGAGTGCTCACCACAAAAAAGGTGTGACCGTGAGGCCGAGGTGGGGATAGATATAAACACCAACCCACAGCTGCGTGGGCGCGTCTGGAGTGTAGATTGGTCGAGGTAGCTGGGTCGAGTTGGGGAGGTGCGGGTAGTCAGAGATACTTGCTTGATCTGGGTTAGAGAGATTGTATTGTATTGTATATCTTTATTTATATAGCGCCATTACTGTACATAGCGCTTCACAGTAGTAATACATGTGGTAATCAAATAAATAACAGATAATATAAATAACAGACCATGGGAATAAGTGCTTTAGACATAAAAGTAACATTAAGGAAGAGGAGTCCCTGCCCCGAGGAGCTTACAGTCTAATTGGTAGGTAGGGAGAACGTACAGAGACAGTAGGAGGGAGTTCGGGTAAGTGCGTATGCAGGGGGCTAAGCTTTATGTATCATGTGTTCAGAATATCCACAGTGCTATTCATATGCTTCTTTAAGCAAGTGTGTCTTAAGGTGGGTCTTAAAGGTGGATAGAGAGGGTGCTAGTCGGGTACTGAGGGGAAGGGCATTCCAGAGGTGTGGGGCAGTCAGTGAAAATAGGTTTAAGGCAGGAGAGGGCTTTAGATATGAAGGGGGTAGAAAGAAGACATCCTTGTGAAGAATGCAAGAGTCTGGATGGTGCATAATGAGAAATTAGGGCTGAGATGTAAGGAGGGGCAGAAGAGTGTAAAGCTTTAAAAGTGAGGAGAAGAATTGAGTGTGAGATGCGGGATTTGATCGGAAGCCAGGAGAGGGATTTCATGAGGGGAGATGCTGAGACAGATCTAGGAAAGAGTAGAGTGATTCTGGCAGCAGCGTTTAGGATAGATTGTAGGGGAGACAGGTGAGAGGCAGGAAGACCGGACAGCAGGAGGTTACAGTAATCAAGACGGGAGAGAATGAGGGCCTGAGTCAGAGTTTTAGCAGTCGAGCAACGACAGCGAGAGATGTGGAACGTTGCAGGTACTTTTGTCATGGTCAGGGTTGGAGATGTGTGGATTGTCGTGGGTAGCAAGGGTCAGGAGTAGAGAGGAGTGGAGTCCGAAGAACAGCCAAGGTCAGGAACAAGGAGCTAGGAACCTGAATACAAAGCAAGACTGTGGAGGCAAGGGTAGCAGTGAACACTTTGCACATAGGAAGTTTTATGCTCAGCCATCGAGTGCTGGAAGCAAATAAAGGGAAGAAGTGCCAATGTGAAGGCTGCAGGGAGGAGTACTCAGCAGTAGGTAGTTCTGTGATAGGCAAGGGAGTATCCGTATTGTAAGCTGTGATAGGCAGGGGAGTATCTGTATTGAGAGCTGTGATAGGCATAGAGAGAGCATAATTCTTTGGTGGCACCCGTATCAGTCAGAGGGAGTCTAATTCTATATAATATCTTTTAAAAACGAAACATGCATCAATCAGGAAGCATGAACACCCAAAAAGTTAACAAAATGAATGATAATAACAGAGCCATCTGTATGCATGCTGACAATAAGTCGGACATACTGTAGTAGCATAATAATATAACTTTACTATATGCAATAGCACCTAGGGGCCGATTCACTAAGCTCCGATAAGTGGCTTTAAGAGTGCAAAGTACCTTTAAGCCCGATGAAGGCTGCAGTGCGATTCACTAAGCAGTGACAACTGCGCTTTATCGCTCTTAAAAGGCATTTTTTCAGCCCTCGGCGCAAAATGCGCCCGATCAGGCAAATGCACTGATTTTTGCCTGTACTTGAGATTCATTTAGCAGCGCTAAGTGAATCGGCCTTAAAAAAACATGCCTGACAAATGTGCCAGCTAAATGCAGGCGCAAAAGGAGCTGGACTTAGAAAACATTTCTTTGTTTACCTTTTTGCAGGCACACCATCCTGGGGTCCCTGGGGGTGTCTTTGGGCGTCTGGGGGTCCCCGCGTCCCTGCAGTACCAATGGTGTGCCCCCAAAAAATAAACAATACTGTAAAATATACCCCCTCCCCCCTAACACATACGCTACCGTAATGGGCAAAATTATTTTATCCACATATGGATAATAAGGCATTTTACCATTAAAAATACATTAATCACCGCATGCGCGATGGTGAGGTGGGTAGCAGCTTAAGTTAAGAGCTCCCGCCCCCGCCGCACGAAACAACAAAGATAACGCTTTTAAAATAAACTTTTGCCCGTGAAAACACCACCCAATAATCGGGGAATATCCCAGGATGGCCCCGCAATCCAAGAAGAAGAAATCAACCGGCGATATGCGAAAATATGTGAGCCGGGCCGCAACACGGGGGGCCGAGGCAGACATGGCGCCGGGCTCTGCCGCGGGATCTGAATCCGAACACGAAGAGGAGATAGAGGACACGGCGGGCCAACTCCCGGTGCGAAGATAATAAGATACAGATGGACCTTCCCATTTGGACTGCTGGTCCTGCGAAATGGGAAGGCCATCTCTATGAGAGAGCCAGAGGAAGCCTCAGAATTCCTCCGTAAGCTCAGAGTGGAGGACGGCTCAGCACCAACCAACCGGAGAGACCAGAGCCCACCAGCAGAGTGGCAAAAAGCCCCCAGCCCTAAAAAACATAAGGATCGAGCGATGGAAGAAAAAGAGTAAAAAAGCACCTTAACAGTGACAGTTTTTTCAGTTTAGTTGGCCACAGTTGAGCCTCAGTTTTCTCCCAATATGGCGCCAGAACTACCCTAAAGCTGATATACAATGTGCAGCAGGCTTCCCAACAAAGACCAGAGGCTCCTGAAAGACCGCACCAAAAATAACAACATAAGAGGCACCGAAGCGGCCTAAACTCACCTGTTGCGATGGAAGAAAAAGAGTAAAAAAGCACCTTAACAGTGACAGTTTATTCAGTTTAGTTGGCCACAGTTGAGCCTCAGTTTTCTCCCAATATGGCGCCAGAACTACCCTAAAGCTGATATACAATGTGCAGCAGGCTTCCCAACAAAGACCAGAGGCTCCTGAAAGACCGCACCAAAAATAACAACATAAGAGGCACCGAAGCGGCCTAAACTCACCTGTTGTTCCAGTGACCACGGAAAAAAAAAGATACCCGGAAATCACCGTGAAACGCAGGACCCAGAAGATGGCGACGCCAGGCCGCGTGGAGAGATCCCCAACACCTACCGGATGCAGAAGCCGTTTAGGCGGGAAGAGAGAGCAGGAAGACATCCGCTTCTTCCAATGTCCGGCGACTAAATGGCGGTGACCGGAAGGACGTCACCGGAAGTAGAGGGACGGCCATCTTGGATGGGGCACACCATACCCAGCACCGGAAGTGCCAAACACAGATACAGCTACAGGAGGCCTGCCTTCGCCGTAGCCGGACCGGCTGTTCCTTACACAAAAAAAACAAAAACAAAAAAAACAATAATAACCACAAAATAACATATATATATACCCACATACATAGGTCACACCAGACACCTAGACACTAAGACTACGTAAAATCCGGGCCCATATACATAGACTAGGCACAAACAGCAGCAGTATGGTGAAGTAGTTATAAGCGTAGGGGGCGAATAGATAAGAAGCCTAATGCTTCCTCAGCCAGGGTGATGGCGCAAGTTAAGGGAGAGGATGTATCTGTTGTTGTTTATTATGCTATTAAAAATGATCTGTTAAAAGGCGGAGGCGGGTAGCGCTACGCCCCCCGTCGACATGGGACTCCAAGCGGGATCCTGGGGCTCAGCCCCAGGGAGACCCGCACAAGACCCCACTGGGCCAGTACATTTGGGTCAGGAACCCACCCCCATCGGAGGAGGCGGGGAGCCCAGGACCGGACCCCCAGAAGGGGCAGCCATGGTACCCAGAGAGGTTCAAAATAAAAAGCCACGTATCAAAGCTAGTATATTAATTCGCCCAACACTCCGAGGAGGACTTGGGGTACCTTGCTTGATGGCCTACTTCCGAGCAGCACAATTGACTCAAATCGTACAGTTGCACATGCCGCCGGTTCTCCGGAGGTGGGTGGAACTGGAAAGGGAATGCAGCTCCCCTGTAGAGTTACAGGACTTAATTTGGCTTCCAAAACGGGTCCAAAAATCCTTAGGGGTACCGCTTGCGGCACTGAGGAGCTCGTTGGCAGTTTGGGGGGACACCAGACACAGATGTGCTCTTACCACCCAGCACACATATATGACCCCGTTTGTAGGGAACCCTGATTTCGCTCCGGGCATGCCAAGTGGAAACCTGGGGGCCTGGAAAAGAAAGGGCCTCACGAGGCTTCTACATCTGAAAGGTAGCCCACTATTAAAATCATTCGACCAAATTAAATCTGAAACCGGGATACCAAACTCCGAATTCTTTAGATACCTCCAGATTAGAGCCTTCTACAACAAAATCCCTAAACGCCCTAGGCGTACCAATTTCGAGCAGCTGTGTTCGAGAGGTACGGACACTTCGGGACTTACTTCTACGATCTATAGAGCGGTAGTCTTTCCTGGGTCCACAGACGACACCAAGTTGAACTACAGACGGGCATGGGAAGCTGACTTAGGGGAGACTTTAGAAGACGATGACTGGGACTCTATAGTGCTGGCAGCGGCTAAAAGCTCGATCTGCACGACTGGGACTCTATAGTGCTGGCAGCGGCTAAAAGCTCGATCTGCACAACCCTGAAGGAGAATGCATATAAAGTCCTTGGCTGTTCCTGCTGGGCAGGCGCAGGCGGGGGCTAGGCAGACCGGCGCAAAAACTGATTGCACATTTTGCAACAGCCATGAGGTGCGAACTCGCGGCATTGTGGAAGCAACCAGACTTACCCACGATGATGAAAATTCGGAACAGTATCTGGTACGTTTGCCGGATGGAACAATTGACGAGTTTGGTCAATGACACCGGCACAAATTTCCTAAAAATATGGGCCCCTTGGCTAGACCAATCAGACATCCCTGGGGTGAATGCCACCAACATTCTGCTGTGATAACAAGAAATGCGTTCTCCTCTGGGGGGGGGGGCGGCACGGACAGTGACAGGATAGAGCACCGATAGGGCAGACGTACGATGACTGCGAGAGGGATAGAAGCCGACTCCCACAGAACAAACACATTGCCGGTGGACTCAGAACACAGTTTGGAGACACGCCTTACCTGGCCTTCCCTCTGCTTCAGCACAGGTGTAGATCAAGGCATAGAGGAAAACTGAAAGAGACCACAGGATGAACCAAATCCGCATACAAGCACCAGCACAAGAAAACACAGCGGAGCTATGAAAGGAAAGCATGAAAAAGGCACGAAGGGGCAAACAAACACAAAAAATCCGCTTAACAAAATCAAGCAAACAACACAAAAGTAGAACAATCGTACTTCTTGAAAGGAAATCTGAAAAGTAACGAACAGTACGAACCAAGTTCACCGCTTCAAGCACATGTAGAACAATCTGAGAGCTTGTGGCAGAACGGTATGACATTCCGGTAGGATTATCTCGTCGGCGAGGGATCATTGGTGGGGAACAAATACTTAAAAAGGCCACGCGACAACACTCCCCGGACCGGGTGGGTGAAGTCCTCGCTCCAATAGTGAAAACAGGCTGGATGCAGTGGATAGATTGCACAGCTGCAAGTAGATCAGAGTGAGTGTATGGCAGTATATCTTTGATGATTAATCCAGGCTGCCAGTAATATCAGGTGAAGATTTCGCAGGAACTGCACCGGTCTGTCAAAGGTAAGGCCAACTCATAAACCGCGGAGCGGAACTTCCTTACCAGTACCCCCCCCCCCTTCACGCGATACCTCCGTGCGAACAGGAGCACTACAATACGTTGGAGGACCGGGAATGTAGCTTAAATTGAACCTACGTCTAGGATGGGAGTAGAGTCGTTGGTCCTGAGACTCGTGTTAGTCCTTAGTGTACCCCCACACCCCGTGAGAATGCGGCCGCAGACAGGGCCATCCATGGGGTCTCGGGGGACATCGGAGTTGTTCCTAAGTTCTTTAGGTGGAAAGGGAATCTTTAAACAACAGTTCTTTGGTGAGTAACAGTTCTAGGATCATGAGGTTATGGAATAAACCCCACCTCCTTGTACAACTGGCTCGCCCCAGTCAAAATGTCTTGGAAATGCCAGGGCTGTGAAGACCGAGATTTCCCAGAGGCAGAAACGGCAGAAGACCCGCCACTAGAAGCCGCATTCTTTAATCAAGAACCGATCTAGATAGTCGGCATGAATAGTTTGATGGCGAATACGCCAGGAGAACCTCGGAAACCAAAAAAGTCATTGACCTGACCACGCATGTTGGACATTTGTTAGGGATTTTCCTCTAGCATTCTCCCAGTACTGCTTAGTGGGGTATAGGCGGTGGAAGCTCTCCCGTATTGGTAATAGCAGGTGACCAACTGCAAAGCATGTAGAACCAGTCAATAAGACCGAAATCTGGGTTAGGTACAGAGTATTATACCAACTGAGAGGAAATAACATGGACAACCGAAAAGATCAGAGGGAAAAAACATGGTTTAGCATGAAGCAGGAAGGCAAACAACGTAGGTGCTCTCCATCTGGAAATCCGTCAGGTAGATATATTGTCAGGGAATCATTAACATTCCTTGAAATTTTCTATCGGTAGCTTGCCCCCCTTGAAAAAAGGCAGAACCCGGGTAGTGGCGGTAGGGAAACTACATCAAGCTGAAGTCTGTACCTCATGACGGGACCTGAGAGCCATCAAGCAGTAAGTAGGAACTAAGAAAAAAGTCTTCCTGTCTACACCAGGAACACCTTATGAAGTACACAAAGGAGTCTTTTCCGAAACTAAGCAAGTACTCCATAACCACAGGTAACCCTTTCTGACAAAAACAGATAGGTGTGTTTTCTAGTGCAAGAATTTCTGATCACGGACGTCCTACCGTAGTGAGGGTACATGGGGTTTGAGTAGAGAAAAAATCGATGTTTGGATAAGTGACTTAGAACAGATACGGAGGTTGCTATTTGCTGGACCTGTGAGAAACATACCCTGGGGGGTTAATGACAGGCAGCCTTTAATTTCTTCCCGGATTAGCCCCATGTTTGCTGGGCATTTTAGTACAGTTACTGAGGACTGGGTTTCATGGCAAAGGCATGACCAGCTAAATAGCTCAGATTTAAACCCCAGGACGTGTCTGTAATTATCATGGTTACCTCATACGTCGTACGGGATGAACCACAAGATATGCTGATCCCTGAGAATTAGCCTGACAGACATAATCGGTGGACCCCCAGCACAGGTATATCATTTTAGGAAGAGCTATCAGAATCAGAAGGAGAATCAGTACCTCTCATAGTCCTCCAAACCATGATGAAGACACAATTCAAAGCAAAAGGGAAAACGAGTGTGCAGTGCTTTTTACTAATCTATATGAAAAAGCGTGTCCTTTTGGGAGAAAACACGTGCGTCAGCAACATTCCTGAGACCATATGAGAACCCCCCAGAGGGACCTACAGACTACTGTATGCTTTTAAAACCCCTAAGCTTAAAATGAGGGAGAAACTCAGCAGCAGTACACAGGGTTAATCATAACTGTACTGTGTCTCTGAAGTAGTGTATTTGGTAAGGAATTCTGGAAACCAGAAATTAAACTAGCAGATTCCATAATGTGCGTACACTACCGCTGAAGCAGGGATCACACCGCTCTCTGGGCACAGTCTGGGTTCAGTGAATACCCGTGATAAGAACTCTGCGCCAAGTTAGAAACAAAAACCACCTGACTCCGGAATACATTTAATCAGGAACCAGAACTTTAGGCCGAAGTCTCCGAGGCGAACTGCGGAAACTTGAGCTGAAGCAGGGGGGGAATTCTATCAGCAAGAATACTAAAAGTACTCTCCGTACGGTTATGGGATCCCTCATGCAACCTCTGCTGTCTGACTTTGGACTCATTCTCTAGTTCTAAAACGAAGGCATACTTGGAGGGCACACAAGAATTTACAGTGTTAATGCAGACAGTTGCCTGAGAGTTAGAACATAGGTAATCTTCTCTGTATTAGGAGAGACAGAGTATCTCTCCTCTGGAGCTAGGGGCCGTGACCATTGCTACAGATGCCGATGTTTGCGCAGAGAGAGCATCGATCTCTCTCTGCTGCAAACACATCTCCCAGGGACATCCTATAGTATCATTGATTGTGCATCTACAGTACGTATTGTATGTTAGGGGTTTATAGGGTTTGTTGTTATACAGTACGTAATATCTGTATATATACAGTATATACTGCATTACAATCATGATTTCCCTCGCTTCAAAAGACAAAACAACTCGCAAACACCTGCCCCCATGAGTTTTTTAACAACGGCATATGCATATTGCAGCCAGCGTGATAAATGCTTAATCACAGCCGCGTAAAATAACGGCATACACCCCGGCGAAAACGACACAAAACCGCAGATACGGAATACTCTGAACATCGGCAGAGCTAGCTGAGTTATAAGTACAAGTTGGTCGCCACTGGTATATTGGCACAATCACGACATTTTCCTACATCTGAAATGCGCCCATCGCCGTTTACTTACAAATTGCTTTTCCTAGCGACTGAATCTTAGATCCCTTTAAAGACGTGGGGGCGTGAGGCCATAGCGTCGATGGGTGAGGTGGGTAGCAGCTTAAGTTAAGACGCTCCGTCCCCGCGCCACGAAACAACAAGTAACGCTTTCAAATAAACTTTTGGCCCTAAAAAACCCACCCAATAATCGGGGAACACCAGGATGGCCCCGCAATCCACGAAGAAGAAACCAACCGATGGGTCGATATGCGAAAATATGTAGCCGGTGCCGCAACGCGTGGGGCCGAGGCAGACATGGGGCCGGTGCTCTGCCACGGGATCTTGAATCCGAACGCGAAGATGGAGATAAGGACACGGCGGGTCCAACTCCCGGTCGAAGATGCGACTTCGACCGGCTCTACAAAGCATGAGTCGCTCTTTCCGCGCCGACAATTCAGGAGCTTAAAAAAGAGGTTCAGGCCTGAGAGAACGCACAGGCGTGTGATGGATCACAAATGGCGGCCTCCCACACACCCGCTGCGATGAAGGCGTAGAAGCTGGCACATCAACCTGCATGCTCCCGATAGCTGAGCTTCAGGAGATGCAAGAAGACTCTGAAAACAAGACTACGAGAATATCTCCCGCATGAGAGGGCATCTCTGATGGACTTACGGAACATAAAGAAATATATCACATCACCCGCTGGTTGGCTGTTTCACTGCCGCGGTGCCCGCGGGAAAGCTGGGCAACTAGTGGAACCGCTGTGCATTCGGGCCCTCCGGAGTCCGGTGCCGCGCGGCCCTTCCCCAACCCGCGAGATGTAATAGCGCGGAGCACTTCTAAACGCCCACCGGCGAAGCAGCACTCCAATCTAAGAAGACACTCCGGGGCTCTGGGACCATTCAGCTTCGAGGGAGCCTCCCCACCGCTGTCCCAAGACCTAATCTCACCATTAACCCTGTCCTGCCGAAAGACACTCCACCAATCAAAACTACTGCGGGACAAGGCAATAAAACGAATGGACCTTCCATTTGGCTGCTGGTCCTTCTGCGAATGGGATGGCCATCTCCTATGAGATAGCCAGAGGAAGCTCTGATTCTCCTTAGCTCGAGTGGAGGACTGGCCCAGCACAACCACACCGGACCGAGACCAGCCCACCCAGCAAGTGGCAAAAATAGCCCAGTCCCTAAAACATAGTATCGAGCGTGGAAAAAAGAGTAAAAAGCACCTTAACATCGACAGTTTTTCTCAGTTTAGTTGGCGCACAGCTTGAGTCTCAGTTTTTCTCCAATTGGTGCCAAACTACCCTAAAGCTGATATAAAAGGCAATGCAAGGCTTCCCAACCAGACCAAGGCTCCTGAAGGACCGCACCAAAAATAACAACATAAGAGCACCGAATCGGCCTAAACTCACCTGTTTGTTCCAGTGACCACGGAAAAAAAAGATACCCACGAATCAACCGTGAAAGACGCCGACCCAGAATTGCGAGCCAGCCGCGTGGAGAAAATCCCCAACAACACTCTGATGACAGAAGCCGTTTAGGCGGAAGAGAGAGCGGAAAGAATCCGCTTCTTCCCAATTTCCGGCACTAAATGGCGGTGACCGGAAGACGTCAACCGGTACGAAAGTATTAGGAGGGCCATGCCTCTTGGCTGGGGCACACCATCCCAGCACCGTAAGTCCAAACACACTATACATGCACAGAGGCCTGCCTTCGCCATGTAGCCCGGACCGGCTGTTCTCTACCCCAACAGTGGGGTCTAAAATATGTCGGGAGGCGGCAGTTAACACTCAGCCTACACTGGATGGATCTCACTCCCCCCCTCCTCCTCAGTCAACCGTAGCCGAATCCCCCTCCCCCCCCATACCCTAATCTCCCAAACAATACAAAGACCTTTCTTCCCCCTCCCCCCCCTCCCCCCCCCCCCACACCACTTCATGTTTCGCTGCCCTCATACCAACCATCCTTCCCAACAAATATTGGCTCGCCGTCATACATCCCCCCCCTCCTATACACCTTACAAACTCACCCTCCCGCAGCTATACTAACCCCACCCCCCCCCCCCCCCTAACCAACTTCCCACCCCCCCTAACATCTCCCCCCCCCCCCCACCCCCCCTCTTTTTTTCTTTTTGGCCTTCCCCCTATCCCATAAGTCTTCAAGACATGCGCGCATCCACCTAAGAGATTCAGGTTAATGTAGGGGGTATGAGTACCCAGCCCTCTGCTGTACCTGGGCAGGCGGGTCAGGCCTGCAGGGCGCGGGTGAGACGAGGAGTTCACAAATAGAGGCAGTGGAGGGGACACCCCTGCCCGACACCCCCCAGGGGGTACTTTCAAGACCAGGTCCTGCATGCAAGCTTATCAGTAGCTTTCCCACACCTCCCCTACCACTTCCTCACCACCCCCCCCCTTTCCCCCCCCCTCCCCTCATCCCCCCCCTCACCCCCCATCCCGCCCCCTCACCCCTCATCTCCCCCCACTCCCCCCCTCCCCCCACCCCCCACTCTCCACCCCCCAGTCATTCCCCCCTCCACCCACACTCCCCCGACCGCCACCTGCCCCCTCCATTTCCCCCCCCCCCTTCCCCCCCCTCCACTTCACCCCCCACCGTACCCCCGCCCCTTCTCCCCCCCCTTCCCCCCCTTCCATTTCTTTCCCCCCCCCATATCCCCCCCATCCACTCCCCCCCAATCCCCCCCCATTCTCTCACCCACCTGACCCCCCCTCCCAACCTCCCCCCTTCACACCTTCCCCGGCTCAGAACCCACTCTCCCCCCTGCACACATCGGCACCCCACTCCCCAACCCCCGCACTTCCCCCACTTCCCCTCCGACCCCTTCCTCCCTCCCCTCCCCCAACCCCTCCATCCCCCCCCTGAATTCACTCCTCCCCCTCTCCATCTACTTACCACCCCCCCCCTACTAGTCAGGGGCCCCCCCCCTAAAAAAAAATAAAATAAAATAAAAATAAAAAAAAAATTATATAATATATGATATATATATAAGTTACAACTAACTACTTAGATATTGAGACAATGCAAACGTCCCGGGCTCGTATACCCATAAAGGCACAAACAGCAGCTATGGTGACGTAGTTATAAGCGTAGGTGGTCGAATAGATAAAGCCTAATGCTTGGGGCCATCCTCAGCCAATGGTGATGGCACAAGTTAGGGGAGAGGATGTATTTGTGTTGTTTTTAATGCTATTAAAAATTATCTGTTAAAAGGCGACAGGCGGGTAGCGTCTACGCACCACCGTCACAATGGGACTCCAAGCTGGGATCCTGGGATCACAGCCACCAGGGATGACAACCGCACAAGACCCCACTGGGCCGGTACATTTGGTCGGAACCCACCCCATCGGAGGAGGGGTGGCCCTCGGACCGGACCCCCAAGAGTGGCATCCATGGTACCCAGAGAGGTTCAATCTCATGGGTCACCAAATGTTTTTTAGGTTGTTGTCTCATTGTCTTGTTGTTACTCCTGTGTTTGTTCCTTATTGTTTCCTTCCCACGCTGCCCAGGCCAAAGCTTCCCCCCTCGGGCTCTAATATCGATTTCGGCACCTGTCAAGCTTTTTTTAAAAGAATCAGTGAATGCATTGGGCCTTGATCATTTATCATGCCTGGTGATCAACAACAGACTTTTTACTGTTCAATTTTTAAAATCGTGTACCAAGTTTATTTTATTATCAGTGTACTAAAATTTGCTTACATTGTTTTTATTCAATTTCATCTGCATTTTGCTTAATTGTATCATGAATCATGATTTTTATGTATTTTTAAGACTTATATATTTTACTGTATAAAGTATATTTTCAATTGGTATACATTGTTTTTAAAATATTCCCCTATTTATCCTGTAGATGTCTTTCAACCCTCAAGGTGATTTCTTCAGAGTTTACTCATTAAGAATGTATTCTACTCATCAATTCACTAGAAATTTAAGGCTGTTTTTTTTTAAACTATTGCTATGAAAGGGTCCCAAACTGATGTTATATGTTTTAAACATGGTCCCAATCTGCTTTTAAACACCGTATCGCAGTTTGAACATGTAAATTCATGGTAATATTCACTCCGTCCGTCCCACTTGATAGGAGGGGCTCTCCCCCTAAATTAGTCATAATTCCTATCCACTAGGCTCCTTAACCCATCTGAGGAGTGACACAAACTCGTCACGAAACGCGTAGGTGATAGGAGGCCCTATGAATTGAGCTGCCCTCACACACCCCGTAGTTCCTAGTGTGATGGAGAGTTCCATGGTCTGCCCACTAGACTGACGTCACTCGAAGATCCGATGAATCGAGTGTACGCGTGGCGCCCGTTCCCTGAGGCAGCTTAGTTGGATCTACAACAGCTGCGGACGGGCATTTTTGAGCGGAGCTCCACAACCTTTTTATATTGTAAGGTGTGATTTTATCATTTCTGCTATGTAATAAATCCTGTCCGTACTACACACTAGTCTATTTTCCACACTTTTCCCCATCTACCACCCCCCCTCCCCCCGCACCCGCCAATCAATCTGTGGGATGTGCTGGAGTTACACCAGCCCTGTATACCATCACCAGCCGAGTGAGGGACTACCCTTCAGACCATACCCTGTGGATCTGAGACGCTTGATGGACGGAGACGTAGGCCACAGATTCTCTCAACTGTACTTGAGAGCCCTCATCCTTAGTAGGATTTCATGGTTTCTAGGCAGGGGGGTGTTGAGAAAGCCATACCTAAAAAACGCCATGTTCGTCCCCTGTTGCCTTTTTTTCTCTATTGATTTCAGAGCATCATACCACCAGATCATGACAACCCCCTGCCTGTCCTACCAACATATCAGGAGATCATCACTATTTGGGCATAAGAAGCCTTACTATAGACTGCCCAATTGGCTCAGGTTCTGGGGTACACTTGGACTTTTATTCACAGCGCCTGGGACAATTTATTGACTGCTGCGAACACATACCTGAAATGCGCCGCTACCTCATCCTCTGACAAGCCCCGTGCGTTTGTCTTCCCAGCCATGGTTCTGCCTGGTATGAGACTGGGGCTGATCTGTTAAATGATAATGATTAGGATTAAATAGGCTGCAATGCTTCGCGTGTCACCTATGGCATAAATTCATGAATTGTTGCAGTATATATATATATATACTGTGCAGTATTGCAGCCAGCGGGAATAAAATGCTTCAAATCCCTGCCTGGAAAATAACGCAATGCACTCGTGGCAGAAAACAGTCACCAAAAACCTCAATACAAACACCGAGTATACCCGAATTCGTGGGACTAGCCGACTCGACTAATAAGTGTGTTCACACCAGGTTGTATTTTTATTTGGTTTATACAGGTTTGGAATAGTCTTGTGATTTTTTGTTCCATTGGCTGCTTTTTTGTTTGTATCACTTTAGGGCTATTACACCTTCATTTGTTATCACTATCCTATTCTATTTACTTTTTTGTAGGTTAGCGCTTTTGGAGGGTTATTTTGTTTGTTTGCTATTTCCAGACCACCCCCTCAGAGACTCGCACAAGAAGTCTCCAATGGGTAGGGACCTCCAGTCCTATACACAATGTAAAGGGGTTAAACAGCCCCCCAAAGAGAGAATGGCCCTGACTGACTACACACACTGAACCCCGGTACATTATCCTTTTACACACACACTTTTCCCCGACGCAATTCCCCAAATTTATAGACAGTAAATATCAGACCTGGGTGGCACCTCAGCCAATAAGAAAAAGAGAGGTGGCAATCCTGTTGCACAACCGTCTATCATAGATTAAAAATCACAAAGAAGGATGCTAACGTCTCTTTCATAATAGTGGTTGGGACCATTCGTGGCCAACCACTTACGAGCAACGTCTTGCCCTAGCGACCGTGCAGACTCTTTCTTGATGGTTTTGGTCACGACTTAAAAACAATGGCACAGGGTCCATAATTTTAGGAGGGGACTTTAATTCACACTCTCGCCCCGCACACAGACAGATGCACCCTAGGCGGACAAAAAAAATCCACAGGGTAGAGCCGCCTGGATCAGGGGCCTCAGCGGGCCAATAGCCGGTTGTATCTGGCCGCTAGCAACAACCAGGGGAAAGAGAATACACATTTTACTCCACCCACCACCGCCGATACAGCAGATAGATACCATCTTTGTGACCAAGCAGAATGTTTCGCAGATCGCCCACACGGGAATCCATGATATTGTCATGGTCAGAAGCACGCACCAGTTAGCTGCGGTGCACTTGATTTTGTACAGACAGGCCAGGGCCTCGAGGACATGGAACACTCAATGAGTTCTTAAGAAAATCACCCGAGTTGCACACATCAATAGGGGGAAAAGTCCCAGGGGGGGCTACTTTTGACGTAGAACAGGGTAGCGTGGGCTCTCGTCTACCCTGTGGGAGGTGCCCATACGGCGACACTTCGAGGTAGAACTCATATTGGGATCGAACAAGTAGGCGGGAGAAAAGAAAGAAGGGAAAAAAAGACTCACACTTTACATCAGATTTAAAACCCTCTCCGCCCTACACAAACAAATAAACAAGCACAGACCCTTAAGGCTTGCTGAATACCAAAAGCAACTAAATTTGCTGATGGCCTCCCGGGCTGAGAAGGAGTTGACCTGGTCCAATCGGAAATTTATGAACGCGCCAACAAGCCAGATACCCCCTCTTGCCCGTAAACTCCGAACATGAGATCTATTTCCATATACAGTCAATTCGAAACTAGTAAAGGTGGCCCTCACTTCTGACCCTAACAATCGTAGAAGAGTTTAAAAACATACTATCAGACCTATATGATGGGGCAAAGGTCTCCCATTGCGAGACCACTCAAGGCAGATGAAGACGTTCTTGAGGAGGCGAATCTGCCCAAACTGAGCAGAGTGGAAAGGGATGCGTCTACGTTAGATTTTTCAGGTGAGGAATATCTGAGGTAACAAATCACTGAAGTCATCGAAGGCCCCAGGCCCGAAGGTTTCTCTAACTTATACTACAAAAGTTCCGGAAATGTTAGTACCTCCCTACTAGGTTGAATACTCATTCTTAGACGTGTGCCCCTATCCCTAGCCAAATCTCCAACGTTTATATCAGTGATCCCCAAACCAGGAAGGACCCAGCCGATTGTAAGACGTTACGACCGATCTCGTTGATCAATTCCGACACTAAAAAAAAATTCTAAGCTACTGGCAAACCGCCTAAACACGGTGATGCCCAAGCTGGTCCACCCAGATCAAGTAGGGTTCATACTGCGGGAGGCAAACGGCAGATAATACTAGAGGATCATAGATTTAATGATTTGGCCCAAAAACAAATAGCCCATCTATGGCACTTAGCTTAGATGCCAAAAAGCCTTTGATCGAATTGATTGGCCTACCCTCACGGAGACGCTTGGAGGAGTTCGGAGTAGGAGGGAGAATGTTGGCGCCATTCTGCTTCCTGTACTCATGAACCGAAGGGCGAAGTCCGGCACAGGGCTTCCCCTCTGTAGGAATTCCCGATAACGAGTGGCCCAGACAGGGCTGTCCCCACTATTATTCGCTTTATGCATCGAGCCTTGGCGGCACTATCCGTAATAACCCAGATATAACAGGATATCCAAATTCAAGACCAGTCACACAAGTGGCCCTGTATGCAGACGACATTATCTAATGTTCAAAGCCCTTACCTCCTGCCAAACTGTCTTCAGCTGCTAGATACATTTAATAAGATCTCGGCGGTTCAAAATTAACCAAACTAGTCAGAAGCACTAAATTAAGAAACCTGGCCAAAGGCTACAGCAAAACTGATAGAACTAAATTTAACTTTAAATGCAAGCCTCCTCTATAAATACCTAGGTAAATATCACCAAAGAATATAGCGCCTTATATAAACAATTACCCCAGGCTAATAAGGGACCCTGCGGGAGATCTCAGACTCTGGTCGCTATGCAATTTCCTGGATCGCAGGATCAATGCCTCAAATGAACTCAACCTCCTCCCCGAATCCTGTACCTATTTCGACCCTCCCGGTGCAGGTGGTCAGGGCGACATCTCCCTTGCAGTCCTCTATGGTGAAATTCGTCTGTAAATAAAAAGCCCCGTATCAAAGCTAGTATATTAATTCGCCCAACACTACGAGGAGGACTTGGGTACCTTGCTTGATGGCCTACTTCTGAGCAGCAGCACAATTGACTCAAATTGTACAGTGGCACATGCCGCGGTTCTCCTAGGTGGGTGGAACTGGAAAGAGAATTCAGCTCCCTGTAGAGTTACAGGACTTAATTTGGCTTCCAAACGGGTACAATCCTTAGGAGTACCGCTTGCGGCACTGAGGAGCTCGTGGTAGTTTGGGGGGACCCCAGATACAGATGTGCTCTTACCACCCATACACATATATGAACCCCGTTGTAGGGAACCCTGATTTTCCGCTCCGGCATGCCAAGTGGAAACCTGGGGGCCTGGAAAAGAAAGGGCCTCACGAGGTTCTACATCTGAAAGGTAGCCCACTGATTAAATCATTCGACCAAATTAACTCTGAAAACCGGGATACCAAACTCCGAATTCTTGAGATACCTCCAGATTAGAGCTTCTACAACAATCCTAAACGACGCCTAGCGTGACCAATTCGAGCAGCTGTGTTCGAGAGGTACGGACACTTCGGGACTTACTTCTACGATCTTAGAGTCGGTAGTCTTTCCTGGGCCACAGCGACACCAAGTTGAACTACAGACGGGCATGGGAAGCTGACTTAGGGGAGACTGTAGAAGACGATGACTGGGACCTATAGTGCTGGCAGCGGCTAAAAGCTCGATCTGCACAACCTGAAGGAGAATGCATATAAAGTCCTCATGGAGGTGTACTCACCCCCAATACGTATAGCAAAGTTGTAAAAGGTTACCCCACTGTGTCCCAAACAGTGTGGGGAACAAGCAGACTTGCTGCACATGCTGTGGGGTTGACACCAAAGTGGCACCTTATGGGAGGAAATCCAAAATTGGCTAGAGAAGAATTCTCGGACGTTCCGTCCCCCTGGACCCCTGGCTTTTCTGCTGGGCAGGCGCAGGCGGGGCTAGGCAGACCGGCACAAAAACTGATTGCACATTTGCAACAGCCATGAGGTGCGAACTGCAGCGTTTGTGGAAGCAACCAGAACTTACCCACGATGATGAAAATTCGGAACAGAATCTGGTACGTTTGCGGATGGAAAATTGACGAGTTGGTCAATGACACCGGCACAAATTTCCTAAAAATTGGGCACTTGGCTAGACAATCATACACCAGGGGTGAATGCCATCAACATTCTGCTGTGATAACGAGAAATGCACTCTCTTCGCGTTGGGTAGCGGCACGGACAGTGACAAGATAGAGCACGATAGGGCAGACGTAGATGACTGCGAGAGGGCTAGAAGCGACTCCACAGAACAGAAGACACAACCCCGTNNNCCGGTGGACTCAGAACACAGTTTGGAGACACGCCTTACCTGGCCTTCCTCGACCCCCCCCTTTCCCCCCCCCCTCCTCCCCTGGGTTTGTCTTGTATGTCAGTTATCTTTCTTCATTTCGCTTTTCTTTTCCCCCATTGTACGTCAATATTTGTAACAGTTGATACTGAAAAACAAAATGTTGGGCACGGGGGCACTCATGCATGATAATGGGTTGTCAGACAATATGTGAACTGTACCTTGTCCCAATAAAAACTTTTTTGTTGAAAAAAAAAAACTGCAGACAGAGCAAAATCCTACGTGTGCTTTTTTTATTTTAATAAATCACTTCTGTACTATGGGAAAACACTTGTATAATTTTTTTTAAAACAACTCTGAATGACTTTTTTAATGTATTATAATGTAACAAGCATTTTGTTTCTATAGCAACCATTTACAAAGTCGCATCCCCTTCTTCTTCTGAAACAGGCTCTGGCACACCCCTTTTTCAGCCATGCCCTTTCTCTAGCAGGGCACCAATTGTATCTGCCTGGTCACATGATCTTCCCCACAGAACTTTGCATCTTTGGTCCTCTTCTGCTGCACTGACAGCCATTTAGTGAACCACCTAGCCGAATCTTCGCCGATCGATCACAGGAGAGCGGATCAATCAGCAACTTAAAAGACTGGGGGCTAAAATACTTTTTACATTTTGTGCCTTCCTAAAGACCACCTTGGGTTTGTCGGCCAACTTATTACATAAAATGGGGTCCATTAATAGAATATCCCAATGTTTATAAATCAACTTCCTTATCTTAGATTCCTGTTTGGTGAAATCTGCAATGAACATTGGTGTGGGGTTGTCTTTGACCGGTGCAACTTTCTTTTTAGTTATCAATAATGTATTTCTTGGTCTATTCTGACTTTTAATAAAAGATTTTTGTATCATATCTTGGTCATAGCCTTTATCCAAAAATCTCTGCCTTAAAATATTCGATTGATCATCACAATCTTTTGGCTCGGAGCAATTTCTTCGTACCCTCAGAAATTGCCCATATGGAATATTGTTGAGCCAATTGGCAGAATGATTACTTGTATAATCTAAGTAGGAGTTGGCATCCACTTTAAAAAAAAAAAAAAAATTTGTAATGATATGATGATCCACTGCTTTTAAATTTAGATCCAAGAAATTAATTTCTGCAGAATCAATTTCCCCACTTAAGACTATGTTCCGATCATTCCTGTTAAGGAATGCAATGAATTCTTCTAATAGTTCCTTAGGACCAGATCAAATTATTAGGATATCATCTATATACCTGCCATAACTCACTGGTGCAGTATTCCTAGATTTTGCAAAGGCTTTTGATACAGTTGATCATGCTATCCTGCTTAACAAACTCCAGAGCTCTGGAATAGGGAAGCATGCTTTAAACTGGTTTCAGTCCTACCTATCAGGAAGATCCCAACATGTGTCCATCTCAGGCTCTAACTCCAACGCCCTGGATATCACCTGTGGTGTCCCGCAAGGCTCTTTTCTGGGGCCCCTACTCTTCTCAGTGTTCATCAATGATCTTCCCACAGCTTGTAAGGAAGCCTCAATACACATGTATGCAGATGACACAATCCTATATGCACATAGCCATAGCCTCTCTGACCTTCAACACATACTTCAGTCTGACTTTTTGAGACTCGAAAACTGGATTTCCCAAAATAAACTGTTTTTAAACACTGACAAGACTGTAACAATGGTATTTGGGACCAAGACTAAATTTTTAAAGCTTCCAGCGACTGAGCTCCAGATTAGAACCAACGCTAACATCACCCTAACCCCTGTCACTAGTTTTAAATACCTGGGCTTATGGTTTGACTCCCACTTAACATTCGGAATGCACATTGATACCCTGACAACCAAGACCTATGCCAAACTAGGGGTACTTTACGGGAACAAATCCTCCCTAAGTCTCCTGGTCAGAAATCGTATCGCACAGCAGATGCTAATGCCAATTATTGACTATGGAGACATAGTATATGGCACGGCACCTCAAACCCACCTTAGCAAACTTGACACGCTCTACAATTCAAATTGTCGTTTTGTTCTCCAATGCAACTACAACACACATCACTGCGAAATGCTCAAAGAACTAGATTGGTCATCACTAGAGTCTAAGCGCAAAGTTCACATTTCCTGTCTTGCCTTTAAATTCTTTATGGGCAAGCTACCCAGCTATCTGAACAAGCTCCTCACCCCTGCCACATGCAGCACTTATCACCTGAGATCAGACTCCAAAAGACTGTTCATGGTCCCAAGGCTCAACAAAGTATCCGGCCGTTCCTCCTTCTCTTACCGTGCACCCCAAAACTGGAACAACCTACCAGAGACTCTCACATCCACCACCAGTTTAAGTTCTTTCAAATCTAAGGCTGCCTCACATTTTAATCTGGTCTGTAACTGTTCATTCGCCCATAATATATATTTTCTTTAACTGTGCATGCAATGTCTTGTATATAATGTATACCCTGTTCATTTATGTAACTGTATTTGTAACCATGTATTATTTGTCTTAACTCTGTGCCCAGGACATACTTGAAAACGAGAGGTAACTCTCAATGTATTACTTCCTGGTAAAATATTTTATAAATAAAAATAAATAAATAATAAATCAAATGTTGACGAAATCCATTATTTATCCACACATAATCTTCTTTCCATTGACCCATAAAAAGCCCCGCATAATTGGGGGCAAAGTGGGTGCCCATCGCTGTGCCGTTGATTTGGATTAAATACTCGCCCTCAAACAGGAAATAATTATGTTGCAGAATAAATAAAATACTGTCTACAATAAATTCCTGTTGGGTGCTTGATAGTGTGTTTTGTTGGTACAGAAAATGGGCTACCGCCTTAATCCCCAAACTATGTTTAATGCAAGTATACAGGGAACTGACATCCAATGTGGCCCAAATGAAATGATCTTCCCAAAAAATCTTATCTAAAGAATTAAGCACTTCCATGCTATCTTTTATATAGGATGGGAGGGCCGAGTTCATGGGAGCCAAAAAAGTATCCACATACCGTGATAAATTGGCAGTTATAGAATTTATACCGGATACAATCGGTCGTCCCAGGGGATTGATCAATGTTTTATGAATTTTCGGGATGTGGTACAATATAGGCACTCGGGGATGTTGATTAAAAACAAATCTAAATTCTTGTAAATTTAAAATACCCCTCAGTTTAGCATCCGTCAGAAATCCTTCTAATAATGCCGAATATTCATTAGTTGGGTCTGTCCTTAATTTGCGATAGGAAATTTCATCATTAAGGAGTCGGTATGCCTCACCTATATAATCTTCACGATTTTGCGGCACTGTACCAGCCCCTTTATCCGCTTGTCGAATAATCAATTCCCCATTTAGATTTAAACTTTTTACCGCTTTTCTCTCATTGCAGGTAAGATTGTCATAGGCCCTATAGTATCGATTGTTGCTACAAAAACCTCTAATATCTTGCTCCACTAATTCACTGAAAAGCTCTATATAGGGTCCTTTAGACTCATAGGGGTAAAAGACAGATTTTGGATTTAAACCTGTATGTACAGTACTTTTACCCAAATCACTTTCCTCATACAAATTCAAAAGATTCTGGTAAGTGCTATCGATTTCCAAAGAACTATCATCCATAGATAATTGGGAATTTGATTCATTGGGGAAGGTATTAGATCCATTCTCGGGAATGTTATTGTTTCCAAATAAATCAATCCATTCACTTGGAGTGTTATTCCTAGGTAATAAAGTTAGATCCTGATCAGATACCAGATCTCCTTGATTTAACCTGGACTCTTCCTTATGACCGTTATTGCCACCATCACTATAAACTTGAGTTCTGGCATAATGCCTTTTTAATGTCAATTTCCTTATAGGCAGAGATTTTTGGATAAAGGCTATGACCAAGATATGATACAAAAATCTTTTATTGAAAGTCAGAATAGACCAAGAAATACGTTATTGATACTGCTGCGGCCGAGTTTATTCGAGCATTTGCCCGTTCTCGGCCGCAGCAGTAACCTAGCGCGCCGGAGGGTGCCGGGCGCGCGGCGAAGCAGCGGAGGAGCGCCCTCCGATCGGGGCGCTCTCTCTCCCGCTGCCGGTTCCGCCGGGTCCCCCGGAACCCCCTGCCGCCGTCCCCCACATCGCGGGACACCAGGGCTCCCTCGGGGAGCCCTGGACGCGCGTGCAGGGGGCGCAGGCACCCGATGACGCGTGACCGCGCGGCACGCTGAGGGAGTGCGGCTAGCACGCCGGGGCATCCCCCGGCTTGCGGTGCTAGCCGTGCTCGGATAAAACGTGTCGGTAGTGTACCTAAAAAGAAAGTTGAACCGGTCAAAGATAACCCCACACCAATGTTCATTGCAGATTTCACCAAACAGGAATCTAAGATAAGGAAGTTGATTTATAAACATTGGGATATTCTATTAATGGACCCCATTTTACATAATAAATTGGCCGACAAACCCAAGGTGGTCTTTAGGAAGGCACAAAATGTAAAAAGTATTTTAGCCCCCAGTCTTTTAAAGGGATCTAAGATTCCAGTCGATAGGAAAGCCAATTTTTTAAGTAAACAATTTCAGATGTGGAAAATGTGTGATGTGCCAATATATGTCTCCAGATAAGGTCTTTGATGATCATCAGACAGGGCTACATCATAAAATTAAACATTTTATCACTTGTCAAACCAGCTTTATAGTTTATATCATTGATTGCCCATGCAAAAAATGCTATGTTGGAAAGACCATCCGACCCCTAAAAGTGCGAATTGGCGAGCATGTAAATGGTATTAAAAATGCCAAACGTCATGTAGAACAAGGTAAAAAAGTACATAATCTACTGTAGCATTACATTTTTTGGAGCACCATAATGGGGAAACAGAAGGTTTACATTTTAGAGGCCTGGAGATCGTACAAAGGGATATTAGGAAGGGCAATAGGGAATTAAAGTTACTTCAAAGAGAACAATACTGGATTTATACACTAAGAAGTAAAATACCTGGTGGGTTAAATGAAATGATAGAACTTAACCCCTTCCTCAGATAGATATGTAATTTCAAACCATATTTGCTAATCAATTCATGCACACTATAGGTAATAAGTGAACAAGTTTTAATATGTTATTATAGGGAATATTTAGTATTTTAAAATCATTTATATATGTATGTATATAATTTAGAATAAGATAGTTTCTTATATATGTACAGGGTTATGTTATGTTGAGGATTAGGATTAAATCAATTGTTATTTATAATATTATTAATTTTATTGGTTTGGGTAATATGAATTTGAAGTTAGAAGAGTGATTTGTGTATATGTGTGTGTTAATTAGGTTTTTAAATAGTATATGTTAATTCAAATAATTGTATTGTTGATAATGAACTTTTTAAGGAATTTTAAAAGATTTCAGAGAATTTTAAGAAATATCTAAAGGGTTAAATATATAGTGGGTATAATCTCTATGTTTTGTTATATGTTTACGTACGTTTTTTGTCACAATATCATTAGAAATTATCTGTAGCAAGTACACACATGTTTTTTGTGCTAGGGGCAATTAGGGGGTGGTGGCTTATATAAAGCAGCCTCCTGGTATGCCCTATTACTCCTGATGAAGCACTAGTGTGCGCGAAACGCGTTGAGGGGTTGCATAGGTTTCATGGTACACACGTCCCTTGTGGAGTGTGATACCTGCATCATAGAGGACCCGGTTAGCTTCCCTAAACGTCACTATAGCCAGACAGTGCTATCTCGCGAGAGAGCGCGCCCACTATCCAGTACTGGGTAGACTTCCGGTTCCGGTTTAGGAACACCGTGGTGATCCACAGTGGGAAAGAACAAGTCTGGGCAGGGGTTGTGATGGTGAAAGTAACGGACATGCGTGGGATCCTCATCGTGTATGCAGCTATACCTGATTGTAAGTTTTTAATTGTACAGTGTACTAAATAAAGTGAATGTTTGTTTAAAACTTTTTTTTGTTTTTCTCTGCGCTCCAACTTTTTTGTAATTTTCGAGTAACTATTGGCCCGGCTGATCACCGGAGAGTGGAGGAGCTGCGGGACAAGAAATCTACCCTGAGAGACACCTAGAAGAAAACGGACGAGCGCAGCCTCCATTTTGGGGGCTTATCAGAATCAGCAGTTCTACTTCCTCTAATTGGTGGGAAGCCCTTTAAATATGCTCTCTGTACTCTCATACCTCACCGAGCATAACTTCTGTGTGTGACGCTGAACCTCGCTACTTCGTGCCTGTCTGCCTTAGCTTGCTGCCTGACCCTGCCTGGAACCTTGGACCTTGTGATATTCTCCTGCGCCTACCTTGGCTTTGGATACGACGACTATAATCTCTCCTGCGCTGACCCTGGCATTGAAATACGACGACGCTGCTCTCTCCGGCACTGACCCTGGCTTTGACTCTATGACTACTCTACTCTCTCCAATCCTGACTCCGGCTACGTACCCCAACGATCCGCTTATTCTACACTCCTATACCCGGCAAGTACCACGTTTACGCTGTCCTCTGTTACCCTGATCCGGCCTACTAGATTATCCTACACGCTAAACGTGCCCTCGCGGTTGTGGTCGGCATTCTATACTAATCCCTACCTCAGCCCCGCAGTCGCGCCCCATTTGTGGTGAGCTACGCGTTACAAATTAAGGGTTTATCTTCTACTGCCACCCTCCTGCAAGGCCTAAACCGCATCCTAGGGCAACTACAAGTTTCTCCCTCCCTCGGGCAACAAAGCATTGCCTACTATTTAAACCCTTCATTACTTTAGCGGTTAGAAGCTAAGGTAATGAAACTGGCTGCATTTTTATTTTTAATGCATACGATTGATATCCGAGATTCCGGGGCCCACGGGAACAGGTGGCAAACCTGAGGAACTCGTGGATCTCAGGGTGTCCCCGTGGGGAGCTGCGGATCCTGGGGGATCCCAGTGGGCCTCTTGTATCAATCCTATGCAGTAAAACTAAAATAAATTCATTTTATTGCAATTCCTTTAGCGCCAACCTTTAGCTGGCGAGAAAAAAATGCAAGTTTCTATAGTACTATATGTATATCCGAGTTTAAGCAATAGCAGTGTACCGATGCTAGTCTCAAGCAGGAAATGGACCCGCAGGGTTGAGGTAGGAATATGAAAGAACCTACCTGAGCGGAGGGACAGAGTCCTGATAGAGTAGTTAGTCATAAGCCGAAGGTCAGGTCTGGCAGCAGAGTTGGTAGTCGGGCAGGCAGAAGACAGGGGTGCTCGAGGTACGTAGCCGGGTCTGGTAATGAGGAAGACAAAAGGTAAGTGCGTTGCATGTTCTCAGCATGAACCGAAACTTTGCTCGGCAACTTACTGCTTACAGGTCTGTCCTTTTAAAGATAGGTAGAAGAGAGAAGGAGCACAGCTCACAGCATCCAAAATGCAAAAATAAGGGCAACTCTAAACATGGGGAAAAATATATATTAACCTTTAATGATCAGCTTGGCAATAGTATAGGATCACGCACGAATGCTTTTCATCCCGCAGGACTTTCTCAAAGTGTAGGGAGAGACGTAGTGACATGCTTTTTATATTTAAAATTATCGCGCCCAAATTAGCTGCCAGTGACGTCATCGTCATGCATCCCGTAACTGAGTCGCGTTGTTAGTGCGTGAATCAGGCCTGAGCCGTGCTCTTAACAGACGGAGTTCACTGGGTGCCAAGATTGGCTTCTATAGAAAAAAAACATTGAATATTACAACTTTAATAATGACAAACAGACAAAATAACAAAAACATAAAAACGAACTATTAACGATACTAAATAAGAATTAAACAAGTATACAGTACCACTATAAACCTAAGGAACCCAAAGAAACAGTATCAAAACTAAAATAATATCAAATATATATAACGTGCAAAGGACGTCAACACACACTCAAAATAAAAGGTATAAGTAAGAGATGAAATTAATCAGCTCTATACTATTAGGTGTGTGTGATAACCACTGCATAAAACATATATCTACAAATAGGCTCCAAAAGGGGTAAGAAGACACTCTATCCTATAAGCAACAGGGAAGTATATGTGTGTCATTAAAATGCACATCTAAATAGAGTCTTTGGGAGATGGTGTCTCACGGTACGTGGATCGTTTCCTGCAGCCAATGGTACGACTATTACCTTCTCATATCCTTGATAGTGGAGATCTCCTTAAACAAATTGAGGGCATCACATGGAAAAAGAATTGTCTATGGGAGACCCTGGACGTAACCTCGCTTTATACCATAATATCTCATTCTCAATGGGTGGCAGCTGTTCGGCACTTTCTCACTCGTTCTGATTTATCACCTGCACAAGTTGCTTTTATTTTGGATTCAATCTGGTTTCTTCTCACTCACAATTATTTTTGGTTTGATGGGGTTCATTATCTCCAAACACGTGGAACGGCGATGGGTACGAGCTTTGCTCCCTCATATGCCAATCTCTTTATGGGATGGTGGGAGTCGTTCCACGTGTTTGGAGATATGAACATTTACAGGGAGTACATTTTATTTTATCGACGGTTTATTGACGATCTGTTATTCATTTGGGAGGGTGATGTTCCCACACTATTATCCTTTATCAACACACTTAATACTAATGATTTAAATCTTCACTTCACTTACACTGGCGACACACTTTATTCGAGCTCGGCTAGTCCCACGAATTCGGGTATACCCGGGTGTATTGAGGTTTGTGACTGTTTTCTGCCCGAGTGCATTGAGGTATTTTCAGGCAGGGATTGAAGCATTTTATTCCCGCTGGCTGCAATACTGCACAGTATATATATATATATACTGCATTACAATTCATGAATTTATGCCATCTGGTAGACACGCGAAGCATTGCAGCCTATTAAATCCTAATCATTATCATTTAACAGATCAGCCGCTCGTCAGCCAGGCATGAACCCAGGCTGGGAAGGCATACGCAACGGGGCTTGTCAGAGGTGAGGAGCGGCGCATTCCAGGTATCTGCCAGGTACATACTGGGTATTTGCTCGAATAAAGTGTGTCGGTGCAGTACACTTATAATTATCACCATATACACTATTTGGATTTATATTTATACATCGATAATGCACTTAATATTCATACTGATGTTTTTCGTAAGCCAAATTCACGGAATGCTTTTTTACGTGCAAACAGCTGCCACCCCAAAGTTCTGATTAAAAGTATACCAAAGGGTCAATTGATACACTTGAGGTGCAATTGCTCCACAGAAGAGATGTACAACATTCAGGTAAAGGATCTTAAGGTGAACGATTTATTAAACGAGGTTATGATCATGATAATCTCATCAAATCTATACAGGAGGTCTCCTCTGTGGATAGAAGGGAACTCTTCCAACAATCCCCCAAAAAACCTTCTCTGGATGATTGTCCTCTGTTCATTACATCCTATAGTAACCAAGGAGAACAGATCAAACAGATTTAAAAAAAAACATTGGTCAATCCTATCCTTGGATCCTGTTCTCAGACCTATAGTCTCTACGGGTCCTAGGGTTGTGTTCAAGAAAGCTAGGACAGTTGTGAGTACACTCTCACCTAGTCTGTTTAGAACACCAACTAATACCCAATTGAAACTCCCTAAGGGTTTGTTCAAATGTAATAAATGTAAAATTTGCCCTAAAATGAATCAATGTAGTACATTCACTTCCACTGTTAACAGGACAACACACAAAACTATGACGTTTATTAATTGTAATTCATCATTTGTTATTTATCTGATCACATGTGGATGTGGATGTCAATACATGGGTCGGACAACCAGATGTCTTAAAATAAGAATGATGGAACACTTTAGACTTACATCTAATGGGGATCTCAGTCATCCTGTTTCTAAACATTTCTCTAGCTGTGCTAAGGGAGGTCCTGGTAATTTTTCCTTTAAGGGAATTGAATTAGTTGCTCCCCTAGAAAGGGGTGGCAATAGGACCATACAGTTAGATCGTCGTGAGGCATTCTGGATCTTCACTTTGAGGACCAGGGTGCCTCACGGAATGAACATTGACTGGGAGAAAGGGGGGGGTGATAGACAGCACTCTGACACAATGACTCAGCAAGGTTGCAGGGTGCACGGAACAGGAAGGGACCCTAATACCCTTCAGAAGTACTAACAATCCAAAAAATAGTACCAGCACTCTCTGTCTCACAGCTACAGATATAAGCGAATACCAGTGTAGGGAAAATGAATAATTTAATGACACTAATAATAAACTGAAAATATAGCAACAATAGCCAATACGCCAATGCAAGAATTTCATTGGTGCGTGATCCTATACTATTGCCAAGCTGATCATTAAAGGTTAGTATATATTTTTTCCCATGTTTGGAGTTGCCCTTATTTTCACATTTTGGATGCTGTGAGCTGTGCTCCTTCTCTCTTCTACCTATCTGGATTCTTCTTCTAAGGATTGCACGCCGAGGAATCCATTCATCTGGAACACAACTAGTCAGGTAAAGGGCATTAGCCCCTCTGTTGTTACCTTTCTATTGCTGGACTGTTTCATGTTATACCCCAGTGGTGAATTTATTCATATTGGAGGCCATATATTGGGGTAGCTGTGTGGGCACCACCAGGTCCCTATTTTTACCCTGGGAAGTTTATTTATATCATCATGTTATTGTTCCTGGATTCTGGATTCATTCAATGAGACTTATGTTTTGGCAAGCTTATTGTGGTGATGCACCAATATACCGTATTACCCCTGCCCTTTTAAAGGAATCTGCCAGGAGCAAAAATGGAGGATCCTGCCACAGAGTGTGAGCTAGAACAAAATTCCAGTCTGAACTCAGAAAACCCGGGACGGTTTTTGCAAAACCTTTTAGTACCCCTCCTCTCCCCTCCCACCTCCAGAATCAATCTCTGGATGATTTAACCCGGGCTTGTCGAGGAACCTCCAGTGGAAACCTCGGATCAAGGAGGAAACATGGACATCACTAGCCTTCACCCAAGAATTCTCCTCTGGACCGTATCCCCTCCAAGATACAAGGTACTGGAGACTGCCTCAATTTCTACAGGAATCCAGGATCCGACGAGTTACATACTCCACTTGGCCATCCACTGGAACCGGGTCTGGGAGGGTGGGAGCAGAAGAGGAGTTGTTGCAGACCACCGCTTTTAGGAGAGACACATGAAAGAACGGAGGAATCTTTAAGGTATCTGGTTACTCCAATTTAAACGTGATCGGACTTACTTGTTTCGCAATCTTGTAGGGACATATGAACCTGGGCCCGAGCTTCAGGGAAGGACTCTTCAGACGGATGTTCCTGGTGGATAACCACACAAGATCTCCAACCTGGAACTGCGGGGCGGCCGCCACTGCTTATCCACACGATCCTTCTGCTGAAGGGAGAATTTAGTTACGTTGGCATGAATCCTCCTCCAGAGAGACATTAGCTCTTGGATCTTGTCTTCCGCCGCGGGACATCCAGATATGGAGGTGGACGATGGAAGAGTAGAAAAAACTGCCCAAAATTTCTGAGACGGTGGAATGGCTCCTGGAAACAAGTAGATTGGGTCATCAAATGCCTGATGCGGTGGTATCTCCTTGGTTTGCTTCTTGTTGAAACTTCCCCAAAATCCTGGTGTGCGAGGGTAAGGCCATCGGGGAGAGATACAGATGACAGCGGTAAGTCAGAGATGGGATGAGGTACAGACAAGCAAGTCCCATGATATTGCTGGCCCCAGGTGGTCACTTGCCACGTTAACCAGTCGACATTAGTGTTGTGGGCATGCAACTAAGGGAGACCTAATACTATAGTGGATGAGGGTGCGTTGATTACCATGAAAGGGAGTAGCTACTTATGTAGAACTCCTATGTTCACTACCAGGGGAAGTTGAAGGTCAGGGCTGTCAGCAGATTTGCAAAGTCTTTGAGAATGCAGATGTCGAGGCAGGCAGAAGACAGGGGTGGTCGAGGTACGTAGTCAGGTCTGGTAACGAGGAAGACAAAAGTTAAGTGCGTTGCATGTACTCAGCATGAACTGAAACTATGCTCATCAACTTCCTGCTTACAGGGCTGTCCTTTTAAAGGAAGCTGCTAGGAGGAAAAATGGAGGATCCTGCCACAGAGGGTGACCTAGAGCAAAATCCTGGTCCGGATTAAAAAAATCCGGGATGGAGTTTTCAAAACCTCATAAGCCGTTTCTGGCAAAAAATGCGATTTCAGGCATTTTTTGGCTTACCGCATGGCTTGTTTTAGCCAGAGTGTTATAGTACTATAAAGAGCCGTTTTAGTGTGATATTGAACTGTTATCGGAGCTTTGTGAATAGCTGCACAGGCAATATCGCACTATAAGGGAATTTATAGTGCTATATGTCAATTATCGAAGTTTAGTGAATAAGCCCCTAAGAATCAGGATTTTCCACAGGACACAAAATAAAACATACAGATGTGCATTCATGATTTAAACACTGCATTGAAAAAAGTAACTCTTGTACTAAACAAAATGTTTAAAAAAAAAAAAAAGTTTACCACATAAACTGTCCCTATTTATCAAACAATAAAAGAGCAGCATACTAGGATTGCAAAAAAGAGAAGTTGGTTTATTACTTCTGATGATGTTCTGGTCCTATTTTGTTGTCATAAATGTACCATATGTAACAATTATGGCACAGGCAAAAAAAATATGCATACGTATGTAACGGGTGTTCGTGTCTGGTCTGACCCCCCCCAATCTCACATTGGCCCCTGTGGTCTATCCAGCCCAGTTACATGTCTGTGTATGATGGTGCACCTGTAGGCAACAGGACTCCTGAGTCTCTCGCTTGATGGTATTGGGGGATGTCAAACAAGACAGGTATCTGAGGTAGTGGGTGACCAGTCCTAATCACATCATGTGCAGCGCCTCCACCTCATCGAGATCTATGCATATGCAGGTAGATGGTCCCAATGAGGAACTCCTTCGTGGTGGTGAGGGCACCAGGAGAGTAATTGTAAACTCACACCAGGGGATTCTCTTTGCACAAGTCATCTTTATTGTACCAGAGGTGGGCGAGCTGCCCTTCTCAGTAATTTGTCTCAGCCGCACATTCTCCGTGATTCCCTTCAAAAGGTACGCCCTCCCAATGGAGTGGGATTCCTTCTCCCCGTAGGGAGATCACCCCTGTGCCAGGTCCCTGGACACAGTTGGCCTTAGCTAACTTAAAGATTAGTTGGTACTCCTAGTTACGACACTAGGGGGCACCTTACACTTGTGACTTCAACCTTCCACTTCTACGCCCGTACGCACGCACTAACTTTAGGCAGTGTTGTGCCTTATATACCTCAGGAGGCAGGCACATCTCTGAGGTCATTAACAATGGACTCAGAACATGTAGCCACTCCCATCCATACATAGGGCACCTCAACAGGGTGTGAGGGCAAACCTCCATAATTACTTGCTGCCAGCAGGAGAGATGACATTGTTAGGCCTGACTACACGTATTACAAATATCACATGAGAGCTTTGATTCATTTGGGGACTTTAGGGTGCGCGTCATCAGTTCGGCGGTTGGGGTTTTGGTATGTTCCCCATTTTAGAATGTAAGAGCACTCTGTTAATTTTGAAAAAGGCCCATTACAGGGAAAAAAACATTGGTAATTTTTGCAATTACTTGGTGCGGCATGCTGCATCTTTATTGGCAAGGGATTTCACCTGCCCCTTACCCAATTAATACCCCATTTTTATTCTTTCCTGCGAATGTCTTCAGATGTGCTTTGTGAAAAAACAACAGCAACTTTTGTCTGGTTTGCACACTGTAGGACACATCTGTAAACCTCGTGTAGCCCTGGTCTCCAGCAGCTCCTTGAGACCCCCCTCTCTTGGTGCATCCCGGTCGCGGGTGCCGCCGGAGCCAGCGACGGACCCGACGGCTGCTTCCAAGGGTGGGGGCCGGAGCAGGGAGCAGCGCGTCTTCTCCTGCAGGCGGCCGGTTGCCGGGGACGTGATCGGGCCGTCGCTAAGGCTGCGGTCGCGTCGTTAGGGTCCCGGCGGCTAGCGAAGAGGGCCATTACCCAGTGACTCGCGCATGCGCAGTGATCGCGCATGCGCAGGAAGGACCCTAGAGCTAGGGAGAAGTCGCGCGAGCGTAGGGACAGCCCAGGAAAGGTTGAGGCAGCCCCAGATAGACTGCGCAGGACAAGGCACAGAAAGCCTGCGAAGCCCTAGCCTATCAGGGAAGGCTCTGAGCAGGGACTACGAGTCCCATGAGCCTCTGCGTGCACCACGTGATGCCAGGGAGCCAATAGGGCTTAAGATGTCCCTGAAGAGAAGGATACATTTTGCGAGTTTAGCCCAAGTTTGTCAGTTGGAGCGGGGGAGCTGTGAGGGAAGGAAGGGTGCGGGGAGCGAGTGCAGCTCCTGCACCCATATAGGTACCCACAACCCAGGTAGGCCCCAACTCCCCACTAGGTTAGTGGGTAAGTGCTGAGGGAGGCCCAAGATAGGGACGCTGCCCTTAGTGTAGTGCTGCCTTGTCAGAGTCACGGCTGTCAGTGCTGTGAGGTCTGACAGGCAGGCACCTTGTTGCACAGCACGTTGGCTGCCAGCATCCAGTGGGTCACAGCTTGTTGCTGTAGGCGCTGGGACTAGTTTAGTAACAGTCAGGGCTGGGAAGAGTTAGGGGAGTGGGGCAGGTTATTAACCCCTATAGGCCCCTAGGAGTTTCCCCCAAAGCCATTACAGGTTGCTGTGCTGTAGGGACAGCCTATAGTATAGCGCGTCACGTACTGCTGTAGGGACAGGCCCTATGTTAGGGATCCTGTCACAGTAGGGTAGATTAGATAGGGACACAGCGGATGCTGCGGTTCCTGCTAAGAGGTTCGGATCCAAGTCGGGGTCCTCAGAGACTGTTTCCAGGTTGGGATCGCCCCTGGCGGTCCGCGTGCAAGGAGTCCGGTTGGGGATCAGATGACGTCATTCTACGACTGATCCTTTGTGAAGTTGTTGCTGATCCGAGCACCAGAGTGCTTGGCAGGTACTATACACTCATAAGTGCACCAACGGGCCCTTAGTGTAATTGTGGCTGCGCAGTCACCCATTGCCTCTCTCTGCAAGAGTGCGGGACAGTGGGTGGGGTTCTTTGGACACTGAGTGGGATCACTTGGTGTTGGGGAAGCGTCCTGCGGGACGTCGCAGTAAGTGTCTCCTCGAGAGAGGGACACCTGTTCTGATATGTTTGTATGGTCTTGTGTTATATGCTGTTTCCAGTAAATGGTATTAGTTAGTATATATATCACTGTGTGTGAGTATTGATTATTTGTATGTGTCCTGCGAGGAACCACTCCCCCTATGGTGGGAGCCATCGCAGGTGGAGGCGCTGAATTGAGTAAGTGGTTACCCCTATTATATATAGCCCCAGGTTCCCCGTGGCGGAAGCTCAGCCCTCCTGTGAGCCAACAGGTAACGCACCACACCTATGGTAACACCGTATGTTTCTCCGCACCCACAGTATAATCTGCGATTGGGGGGGGGGGGGAAACCCGTTACATTTGGAGGCACTGCTGAGATAGACCTGGGGTGCCCTGTTCCATTTTTTTCCAAATTGTCTAATTCCTATTTTTTTCACAATGTTTGTAAAGTCCGGACACGAGGTCCTTGCCTGGGCTTTGAGGCAGTATATGGAACCTGGTGAGGTGGTGGCGGTAGGAGGCCTTCCCGCAAATATACCCGTGGTGGGGGTCCAGTCTTATATGCGTAGAATTCCTGGGTGGCCGTGTGCATGTGTCTTAGATGAAGAACAGGATTCCACGTCCACATGGAAAACCATACTTTTTGTAGCAATCCCCACTAAGGATATATGCCTGGTGGAGGCACCGTCCGCCCTGTTTATGCCCGGGGGCCCGTCTGAGGGGTACCCCCTAGTCTACACAGACCCAGCAAAATGGCGTCTCCCACCAAAACAGGAGAGCGCACGTGCTACTCACTGCCAGTCTGCACAGGAAAGTATTGCAACAATCTGTCCGGGTTTGGCGCGAAAATCAGAGTCCCTCCCCTGTGATGTGAGTGACTCTGCGCAGAGCCAGAGCCCCTCCCTTGTAGGACTTGCCCTTCCTTCACATTTCACCAGGGGGAGCAAGCACTGGGAGTTGCAACCATATGTTGATGCAGTAATAGACTCTTTCTTCTCTGAGGATGAGATGAGGTACGAGGATGAGAGAGACTGTCAGGACATACACCCCAAGGTGTATGTGGCCTGGTGAGCGCCAGGGATAGATGGCCTTATGTTAATGTGCCCCTGCCTGCAAGAAGCCTATGACGAGGGAGCCAACATGTCCCAGTTACCGCTAGACTTCAAGACGACTGAGGTAGGCTGAGAACCGGGTGTACAGTGCTTTAGTCCCACCTGTGACTGTCATAGAGGTGCACTGGCATGGGAGCCTGAATGTGAATGCTGTGGTGTGCGGTTCTTGAAGCCTATTACACCCCAGGCTACGGAGCCAGTTGAGGAAGAAGCGGGGAAGCCTGACCCCCCTGCAAAAGTGAGTGACACTGCTAATCAGTCTGTCCTATTTCCAGAGGCCTCAGTGGACCTGTGTGTCCAAAACCATGTTGCAGAACCGGTTCCAGATCCTCTCAAAGGGGATGTCCTAGTGGTAGAGCAGGAACCACCTGCCCAGCCAGCTAAAGAGCCAAGCGAACCATTGGTGGAGAAGAGCGCGACCGCAGTGGAGTTACCGGAGCACGCCAGCTTCGTACCAACAACCACTGGCTGTATCGAAGAAGACCCCGGTGACTCCTGGGCGGAGGATCCTATCGTAATATCCTCAGGGGAAGAGGTTGAAGTCCCATCGGTGGCGATGCGCCTACCGGCGAACCACCCCAGCGGTGATACAGAGGAGACAGAGGAATCACAGGGTAAGGTGTATATACCCCCACCTTCTTTTAGTGAGTCCAGCGACCAATCCCTTGTGGTGATGCGCCTGCCGGCGGACCACTCTAGTGAAATCAACGAACCAACTATCTCGGCGGATACAGAGCCTGCTGTGGGCCCGTGGGCACTAGAGGAGGTGTATCCAGATGTTGCGGACCCTGCTGTGGGCCGTGTGCCCTACAACGGCCAGTTCGGCCTACTACAGAGGTACCAGCGGTCCCAAGCTTGGGATCAGTACCTGTTAACGAAGACAAGGGTGAGTTGACTGCCCCAGGGGTGTTGGGGGTGAGCCTCCAGGTGACCGCGGAGCACGATAGCTCCTTAAGTCTGGTCACCCGGGTGAATGGCTCCCCTCTGCATCGCGTCCTGGCGGAGGTGTCCTCCTTAGAAGATAGCTGTCCAGTGGTGTGAGTGAACCCCTACCTACCTGACCGTGTTCCAGATGAAGAGAAGCCTATCGAAAGCCAGTGGAGTGGTGAGGAACCTAATACCTCCCCACAGGCCCCGATGGAGGTGGCCGTGGAAAATGCTCCAACTAAAGTTCATGCTGAGCCGAAGAACATAGCTGGACATCCATGCGTCCTCACCACTGAACCGAGTGTGAGCCCGTGTGCTCCGACACAAGTGGTCCCAGGACTGGGATCCAACGCTCCCGAGGTTCCAGCCAGTAAGTGAACTGCCCCAGAAGTGCCAGGGGCAGGTCTTGAGATAGCCGAGGTGGGAACTGACAGCATCCCCGAGGACCTGTTGGCCACCTGGAATCACCGCAGTGGTAAGGTATCTACCCTTTACCCCCTGCCAGGTGAAACAGAGACTTTGAGGAAAGAGACATTGTTTGTTTCTCGCTTCCCAGTGGAAGCCTCGCCAATATGTAGGGACAAAGACTGTGCTAAGAGGGATTCAGGGAAAGCTGCCTCTTTTAAGCCCAAAAAGGAGCGCTTCATTCACCACGTAGTGGACTGCGGGAAAGGTCCTGGCCTCCTGGTCTACTGCATCCATGCCGCGGATGACCGGGTAAAGGCCTGGTTAAAAGACACTGTGCTATTCCGTCCACCAGGGGGAGAAATGAGTACAGAACCGTTGACTGTTGCCCTCAAGTGTACTCTCCAAGAGATTTTCCTAGGGGAGGCTCACGGACGCAAAAGTGAGGTACCCCCACATGATCAGTTAGGGGCACCCCACAAAAGGTCTCAGCAAGCAGCTGATACTCAGCTGGCCTCGGGTAGTATTGTGGGTGTTGTGTGGGATGCCAAGCCATACCAAGCTCATGTGATGTGTTGTATATTCTATGTACTGCATTTTTATTATATAATGTTTGTGCATGAATATGTCTGCTATCCAAGCGAGGACGTTGGAGTTTCACCAGGGGGAGAGTGTAGCCATGGTCTCCAGCAGCTCCTTGAGACCCCCCTCTCTTGGTGCAGCCCGGTCGCGGGTGCAGCCGGAGCCAGCGACGGACCCGACGGCTGCTTCCAAGGGTGGGGGCCGGAGCAGGGAGCAGCGCGTCTTCTCCTGCAGGCGGCCGGTTGCCGGGGACGCGATCGGGCCATCGCTAAGGCTGCGGTCGCGTTGTTAGGGTCCCGGCAGCTAGCGAAGAGGGCGCCGCCATTACCCAGTGACTCCCGCATGCGCAGTGATCGCGCATGCGCAGGGAGGATCCTAGAGCTAGGGAGAAGTCGCGCGAGCGTAGGGACAGCCCAGGAAAGGTTGAGGCAGCCCCAGATAGACTGCGCAGGCGCAGGAAAAGGCACAGAAAGCCCGCAAAGCCCTAGCCTATCAGGGAAGGCTCTGAGAAGGGACTACGAGTCCCATGAGCCTCTGCGTTCACCATGTGATGCCAGGGAGCCAATAGGGCTTAAGATGTCCCTGAAGAGAAGGATACATTTTGCGCGTTTAGCCCACGTTTGTCAGTTGGAGCGGGGGAGCTGTGAGGGAAGGAAGGGTGTGGGGAGCGAGTGCAGCTCCTGCACCCATATAGGTACCCACACCCCAGGTAGGCCCCAACTCCTAGTGGGTAAGGCTGAGGCAGGCCCAAGATAGGGACGCTGCCCTTAGTGTAGTGCTGCCTGTGTCAGAGTCACGGCTGTCAGTGCTGTGAGGTCTGACAGGCAGGCACCTTGTGCACAGCACGTTGGTGCCAGCATCCAGTGGGTCACAGCTTGTGTGCTGTAGGCGCTTGGACTAGCTTTAGTAACAGTTCAGGGCTGGGAAGAGTTAGGGGCGTGGGGCAGTGGTTATTAACCCTATAGGCCCCTAGGAGTTTCCCCCAAAGCCATTACAGGTTGCTGTGCTGTAGGGACGGCCTATAGTATAGCGCGTGTCACGTAGTGCTGTAGGGACAGGCCCTATGTTAGGGATCCTGTCACAGTAGGGTAGATTAGATAGGGACACAGCGGACGCTGCGGTTCCTGCTAAGAGGTTCGGATCCAAGTCGGGGTCCTCAGAGACTGTTTCCAGGTTGGGATCGCCCCTGGCGGTCCACGTGCAAGGAGTCCAGTTGGGGATCAGATGACATCATTCTACGACTGATCCTTTGTGAAGTTGTTGCTGATCCGAGCACCGGAGTGCTCGGCAGGTACTATACAGTCATAAGTGCAATAGTGTAATTGTGGCTGCGCAGTCACCCATTGCCTCTCTCTGCAAGAGTGCAGGACAGTGGGTGGGGTTCTTTGGACACTGGGTGGGATCACCTGGTGTTGGGGAAGCGTCCTGCAGGACGTCGCAGTAAGTGTCTCCTCGAGAGAGGGACACCTGTTCTGATATGTTTGTATGGTCTTGTGTTATATGCTGTTTCCAGTAAATGGTATTAGTTAATATATATATCACTGTGTGTGAGTATTGATTATTTGTATGTGTCCTGCGAGGAACCACTACCCCTATGGTGGGAGCCATCGCAGGTGGAGGCACTGAATTGAGTAAGTGGTTACCCCTAGTATATATTGCCCCAGGTTCCCCGTGGCGGAAGCTCAGCCCTCCTGTGAGCCAACAGGTAACGCACCACACCTATGGTAACACCGTATGTTTCTCCGCACCCACAGTATAATCTGCATTTGGGGGGGATGGGGGGAAACCCGTTACACTCACATGACAATTCCTGAAAGCAGTAATCCGTGCAGATTAAATTTTTTAATTTCTCACTTTAATAGATATCTTTCCAGCTCTGGCTTTACATTTAAAATTTGATTCTTCCTTTAGGAGCTACAGTATAAGCGTTTTAAATATTAAATGTGCTGAAGGTTAAAAACGAGCTCTCGCCAAAGCCCAGCACAATTCAAATATTTCCATGCTACCCTGTGATGCCAGAAATGACTAAATTCATGATTAACACTTTGATTAACACTTTGTTGTTGTTGTTGAGGTTTTAAAAATGGCAGAACATTCTCAGGGGGAAAGATGCTAACATTATATAAGTTAAACTAATTTTGCCTTTTGATGTAATCAAAGCCAGTGCTTCAGTTTCAAATCCTTTGGGGGTGAGACATAATGCATAAATGCCCCCTTTTCAATAAAATATATACAGTACTTTTTTTTCTAATATGTAAGTACTGTAAATTTTAAAATACAGGTTAGCTGTCTCCTAAAGCAGGCCTGCACAACTCGTAACGTGAGAAGGGACGAACTGCTCCAAGGAAAAAAAAATTGGGCCGCACGGGTAAAATCATCATCATCATCATCATCATCATCATCTCTCCTCCAGCACCTCATCCTCAACATCCTCATATATCTCCCCCAGCACCCTTCATCATCATCCTCATATCTCCCCCAGAACCCCTCACTTTCAACATTTGCGATACTCCCTATCTATCTCTCGTACCCCCATCTCTCCCCCTCACCCACACACATAATACTCCCCCTCCACATCAAACACACCATACCCCCCTGAACACCACACACATCCCACCCCCCCTGCACCTCACATCACTCTCCCCCTGCACCTCACATCACTCTCCCCCCTGCACCTCACATCAACCCCCCCTGCACCGCACATCAAGCCCCCCAGCACCTCACATTAACCCCCCAACACCTCACAATAACCCCCCAGCACCTCACATCAAGCCCCCAGCACCTCACATTAACCCCCCAGCACCTCAC
>WSYH01005440.1:0-44568 GCA_036426205.1 Ascaphus truei
TGGTGTTGGTGGTAGTGAGGTGGGTTGAAGGGTTAGTTGACCCGGGCGGTGGGGGTTAGGCCTCGTGGGAGGGGTTACTTAGCGGCTGTAACCGCTAAGGTAATGAAGGGGTTGACTCCTCCTGCAACCCTCCTGAGAGGCCTACCCACCCATCCTGGGGCAACTACCCCCTTCACCCAACCTCACTACCACCAACACCACCACACAGGAATGGGCAAAAGTACTATTAGCCAAATATGGCAAACAGTACCTTCAAGAAACCAGTTATTGCTGTTTAACCCTTTCAATACCTTAGCGGTTAGCCACTAAGATAATGAAGCTGGGCTCTAATTGTATTTTTAATACCTAGGATTGAAACCCGGGGGTCTACTGAGCGGAAAGGAATGCAGATCAGTTTCGGAGACCCCCGGCTTCAATCCTATTTAGTAAAAATTAAATAAACTCCACCAGATGCAAATCGCGATTCCGATCTCACCACCCTTTAGGCAGCACAGTGTAATGTGGTTACATCGCTACTTCCCCTTGGCTTCCCAGTCTGTTGCCCTAGCAACCCCCTGCACTTTTTAGTCAGTTGAGTGGTGCCTGCCTCCCCTGCTAGTTGGTACAGTCCTGACTGTGTGTCCTGTTAGTCCAGGCTAGCATGCTTTCCTTTAGATCCAGCAGCTATTGTGTAAAGTCATAACTTGTCTGTCACTTGGTAAAGTCATTACAATTTACCCCTCCCTTACTTTTGCCACCTGCCCAGTTCCCCCTTTTTGTTATTGTTGGTTTTTACAAAAAAATACAAAAGAAAGAGGAACTCTCTGTGCATCTACCAGGATGAGGGGAACGTCACTGCCTCTACTCACTGTCACATGTGGAGGTTGAGGGGAACTGCACTGCCTCTACTCACTTGTCACAGGGGAGTGAGGGGGGGAACTGCTGTGCTACTCCTCACTTGTCACAGGGAGTGAGGGGAACTCGCCTCTCTCACCTTGTCACAGGGAGTGAGGGGAACTGCCTGCCTCTACTCACTTGTCCGGGAGTGAGGGGAACTGCCTGCCTCTACTCACTTGTCACAGGGAGTGAGGGGAACTGCCTGCCTCTACTCACTTGTCACAGGGAGTGAGGGGAACTGCTGCCTTACTCACTTGTCACAGAGGTGAGGGAAACTGCCTGCCTATCTACTCACTTGTCCGGGGTCCGAGGGAGGTTTAAACAGTGCACCCGGGAGTGAGGGGAACTGCCTGCCTCTACTCACTTGTCACAGGGAGTGAGGGGAACTGCCTGCCTTTACTCACTTGTCACAGGGAGTGAGGGGAACTGCCTGCCTCTACTCACTTGTCACAGGGAGTGAGGGGAACTGCCTGCCTCTACTCACTTGTCACAGGGAGTGAGGGGAACTGCCTGCCTACTCACTTGTCACAGGGAGTGAGGGGAACTGCCTGCCTCTACTCACTTGTCACAGGGAGTGAGGGGACTGCTAGCCTTACTCACTTGTCACAGGAGTGGGGGAACTGCCTGTCCTCGACCTACTCACTTGTCCACGGGAGTGAGGGGAATGCCTGCCTTACTCACTTGTCACCAGGGGAGGAGGGGAACTGCCTGCCTCTACTCACTGGTCACAGGGAGTGAGGGAACTGCCGCCGTTACTACTTGTCACAGGGTGAGGGGACTTTGCATGACTTTACTCATTGTCACAGGGAGTGTGGGGAACTCCTGCCTTTACTCACTGTCACAGGAGTGAGGGGACTCCTGCCTTACTCACTGTCCAGGAGTGAGGGGAGGAACGTAGACCGAGCCTGCCTCTACTCACTTTCACAAGAGTGAGGGGAACTGCCAGCCTCTACTCACTTGTCACAGTGAGCTTGAGTCAGAACAATTGTATATAATGGGTAATCGGGTGCATTAAAGCTGCAGTTCAAGCTCCTGTGTTTTTTTTTTGAAGTTTTTTTTTTTACTTCAATAGTTAATGTGGGCAATCTCTACTTACCTAAAAAAAAAAACTGCATAGCTGCCGGTCACATTCGTTCTCCGTTATTGATCGGCAAGTTTGGCGACATCTTTACATAGGGAATGTAAATGGTTGCTATAGCAGAACTGATTTATTTAGAAACCCACACCATGCATGATATTGCTTGAACTGCAGCTATAATGACGGATCGTAGAGAATGACAACGTACGTTGAAACTTGCACTCACGTGTAAATGTTAGCACATGGGGATTTGCAGGGCCTCTCTGGCGTTAATATTCTCGCTATCTCATCTCGCATCCCTACCATCCCCCGTCCATACACCCCCGGCATCTTCACCCTCAATGGTGCCAGCTACCAGCCTGAATAAGTTGTACTGATAACCACATTGGCGCAAGGGATGACCTGCGTCTTTCCGGGGCGACCACTTCCCCTTCCTCCTCTGTGACCTGGCCGGTCCGGCACGACCAGCGCCTACCGGCAACGTTAACAGGAAAGGTGCCTCATATAGCGTACTAAATAACAAGGCCAGAGAGCAAATGCAGAGATAGCCGGGTTGTCAGTGAGAGATAGCTATGTATGCCACGTAGTGAGAGACGCTATGTATGTCACGGTGAGGAGGAGAAGGAGAGATAGCTATAGTTGTCACGTGCAGAGAGATATGTTAGTATGTCCACAGTGAGTTGATAGCTATGTGTGTCACAGTGTAGAGAATGTATGTATTTCACAGTGAGAGATAGTTATGTATGTTCACAGTGAGTAGATAGCTAGTTATGTTCCAGTGAGAGTAGCTATATGTCACAGTGAGAGATAAGCTAGGTGTGTGGTTACACAGTGAGAGATAAGCATGCAGTCCGTAGTGAGATATAGAGCTTGCATGTCACCAGTGGAGAGAGTTATGATTTTGTCACAGTGAGAGGATAGGACTTTATGCCGTGTCACAGTGAGAGATGCTAGCATTCACACAGTGAGAGATAGCTATGTATGTCCGCAGTGAGAGATAGTTTTATGTATGTCACAGTGAACGATAGCTATTGTGTTCCCAGTGAAGATAGCCGTAATGTTCACAGTGAGAGATGGAGGTATGTATGCCCCAACCCCCCCCACATGCAGGAGATAGCTATGTATGTCACAGTGAGAGAATAGTTGATGATATGTCACAGTGAGAGATAGTTATGTTCAAGTGATAGATCAGCAGTGGAGATAGTCTCAGTGGCAGATGCATGACTAGTATGATGTCACAGTGAGAGATAGCTAATGTATGTCCACAGTGAAGATAGCCATGTATGTCACAGTGAGAAGATAGATACCTGCATGTCATCAGTGAGAGATAAGCTATGCATGCACGTGAGAGATAGCTATGCATTGTCACAGTGAGAGATTATGCTATGTATGTCACAGTGGAGAGATGCTTGTAATGTCACAGGAGAGATAGCTGTGTGTCACAGTGAGAGATAGCTGTGTGTCACAGTGAGAGATATCTATGGTGTGTCACAGTGAGAGATAGCTATGTATGTCACAGTGAGAGATAGTTATGTATGTCACAGTGAGAGATAGCTATGTGTGTCACAGTGAGGATAGTATGTGTGTCACAGTGAGAGATAGCTGTGTGTGTCACAGTGAGAGATAGCTATGTATGTCACATGAGAGATAGCCATGTGTGTCAGTGAGAGATAGCTGTGTGTGTGTCACAGTGAGATACTGTATGTCCAGTAGAGATAGTTATGTATGTCACAGTGAGAGATGCTATATAGTCACAGTGAGAGATATTATGTTATCACAGTGAGAGATAGCTATGTAGACCAGTGAGAGAGTATGTATGTCACACGTGAAGATAGCTATGTATGTCACAGTGAGAGATAGCTATGCATGTCACAGTGAGATAGCTATGTATGTCACAGTGAGAGATAGCTATATATGTCACAGTGAGAGATAGTTTGATTATCACAGTGAGAGTAAGCTATGTATGTCACAGTGAGAGATAGCTATGTAATGTCACAGTGAGAGATAGCTATGTATGTCACAGTGAGAGATAGTAGCTATGCTGTCACAGTGAGAGATAGCTATGCATGTCTGTCACAGGTGAGAGATAGCTATGTAGGTCACAGTGAGAGATAGCCTAATGTATGTCACAGTGAGAGATTAGCTATGATGTCACAGTGAGATAGCTATGCATGTCACAGTGAGAGATAGTTATGTATGTCACAGTGAGATAGTTATGTATGTCACCAGAGAGCGATAGCTATGCATGTCAAGTGAGAGATAGCTATGTGTTCACAGTGAGAGATAGCTATGCATGTCACAGTGAGAGATAGCTATGCTGTCCAGTGAGTAGAGTAGCTATGTATGTGTATACAGTTGAGGATAGATATGTAGGTCACAGTGAGAGGATAGCTATGTATGTCACCGTGAGAGATAGCTATGTATGTCCACAGTCGAGAGATAGCCATGTATGTCAAGTGGAGAGATAGCTATGCATTGTCCCAGTGAGAGATAGCTATGCATGTCACATGAGAGACTAGCCCATGATTGTACAGTGAGATAGCTATGCATTGTCACAGTGAGAGATAGTATGTATGTCACAGTGAGTAGATAGCTATGTATGTCACAGTGAGAGAGATATGGTAGGACAATGTCACAGTGGAGATAGCATGCAGTAGTCACAGTGAGAGATAGCTTGCATGCTATGTCACAGTGAGAGATATTTGTATGTCACAGTGGAGATAGCTATGTTGTCACCAGTGGAGAGATAGCTTATAGTCCAGTGAGATAGCTATGCTGTCAAAGTGAGAGATAGCTATGCATGTCACAGTGAGAGATAGCTATGTCGTGTGCAAGTGAGAGATAGCTATCGTGCACAGTGAGAGATAGACTATGTATGTCACAGTCTCGAAGAGATAGCTACTATGCGTGTCACAGTGAGAGGAGATCTAGAGATAGATATGCGTGTCACAGTGAGAGATCAGATAGAGTATGTAACAGCAGTGAGATAGCTATGTATGTCACTATGCTCTGACAAACCGCCTCTCCGTGGAGCTGAGTGGAGCTCAGCCCCGTCCCTGGGGATGGACCAATGAGAGGGAAGAGACGGGGGGTGCGTGCGGGGCGCGTGTAGGAGAGCACTTACCACTGGCGAATGTAAGCTTCACCCACAGTGGCAGCATCAGGATCGCCCTCATCATGGTGTCGTATCTCCAGGTCTCGGTGGCAGGGGGGATGTCCCCGTCACTCTGTCCCTGTCACTGCCCACTCCTGGCCTGCCAATCCACACACACCAGGCACTCACCCCAGTCTAAGTCACCAGCACATGATCCATGCCTTATTTAGCACTGATGCACATCTCTGCGTATATTAACACCAGAATCCAGCCGCGAGGTAAACCTGTACATTATTTAGGTAACTAATATCCCCCTTTGTATCTAAATCCCTCTCCATCCGTACACCTCTATCACTGGCTGCCATCGCCCCTGCGTGCTGGGATGTCCTTATCCTCATACCGGCGACTGGCAACCCTTCTATCCACCTTTAAGACCCATCTAAAACAACCCCCCCACTCTGTAACGAAGCATACAGGGTGGGTCTCCGTGGGCTGTACCTATAACGTCCTCTTACGTCACGGGACGTGACACCCTGCAGGCCCGCGAGAACCCCCTCCTTTATATACTAATAACCTAACCTGGGTGACAGAATATTCCTGGTTGGGAACTTTTGTTGTGTTCCTACAGCGCAATGTGCAACTAATAAAGCAGGAAGCCGCCCTCAGTGGATAAGACTGTTTCAGCTGGCTCCTTCCACCAGGACAAAAATCAGCAAAGCTTTCTCATTTTCTAAAGCAAGGGTTCACAAACTCGGGGGGCACGAGATTTTCTGGGGGGGGGCGCAGTTACAGAGGCCCCGCGCTTCCCCGAGGGGACAGCGCGAGGTTCTCTGTAACTTTACTTACCTTAACTGTCCAGCGACGCGTTGACAACGTTATGTCACGTGGCCCCGGAGCGTCATTTGAGACCGCCGAGACCTGGAGGGCGCGGAGCGGGGGTGGGAGGGGGGTGGAGGAGTAGCGCGGGAGCAGAGGTGAGGGGAGGCAGGGGGCGCAGGGAGATGATTTCGCACCCGGTCTTCTAAATCACGGACGACGCGGAACAACGTTTGGCCTCTATGGGTCTTCCTCACATGGATCGGCTTGAAACTCTGAGTCTCAGTGAGCCGCCTTCGTCTTCTTTGGTGTTGATCTGTTTTGGGGCAGACACGTTTTGTGGCCGGACACAATTTTTGGGGCGTGACACGTTTGTGGGGGACGTAAACGTTTGGGCACACACAGGTGTCCTTGGGGGCCGGACACGTTTATGGCGGCAGTCACGTTTTGGGTCCGGACACGTTTGGGGAAGACAGACCAGTGTCTTGGGCCGGACACGTTTTGGCGGGGCGCAGGTCACGTTTTGGGTCCGGACTACGTTTGGGGCAGACACAAGGTGTCTTGGGAGGCAGACCGTTTTGGGGGAAGACACGTTTTGGGGCCGGACACTTGTTGGGGGCAGACACATTTTGGAGCTGGATACGTTTGGGGCAGACACAGGTGTTTTGGGGGCAGACACGTTTTAGGGGCTGGACACGTTTTGGGGGGTGTATGAACACGTTTGGGGGCTGTTGACAACGTTTTAGGGGCTGGACACGTTTTAGGGGCTGGACAGTTTTGGTGCAGACACGTTTTTGGGGGGCAGACAGTTTGGGGGCAGACACCTGTTACCCTTTAAAAAAATGCTATTTAAGGATCAGGACAGTATGGATCTGTCACACAGGACAGTACGAGTCTGTGTATCAGGAAATTTGTTGGCTCTGTCACACTGGACAGTATGGGTCTGTGTATAAGGACAGTATGGATCTGTCACACAGGACAGTATGGCTCTGTGTATAAGGACAGTATGGATCTGTCATACAGGACAGTATTGGTCTGTGTATCAAGACAGTCACACAGGACAGTATGGCTCTGTCACACAGGGCAGTATGGCTCTGTCACACAGGGCAGTATGGCTCTGTCACACAGGACAGTATGGCTCTGTCACACAGGACAGTATGGCTCTGTCACACAGGACAGTATGGCTCTGTCACACAGGACAGTATGGATCTGTCACACAGGACAGTATGGATCTGTCACACAGGACAGTATGGATCTGTCACACAGGACAGTATGGATCTGTCACACAGAGACAGTAGCTCGTCACACAGGACACTTGGATCTGTCCACAGAGTATGGATCTGTCAACAGAACAGTATGGATCTGTCACCCACAGTATGGATCTGTCACACACGGACAGTCATGGCTCTGCCACCAGGACAGTATGGATCTGTGTTCAGGAAATTGCAGCTTGAAGCTTGGCGCTGCACATTTGGGCTAAGTGGTTGTTTAAAAAATGTGGCATTTTCTTTCTCTGAAAACACAACATATTATTTGCGCATTTTTACAGTTGGAGCAATTAGCGCGTTGCATTTCTAAAAAAAGACGTTCATTGGGGTGACGGTGGGAAACAACGCGAAAACACGCCCAAAAGAAGACTTTTGTAAATAACCCCCTTGAGTATGCTCAGCACATGCGTGCTAACCCTGTTGCACTATCGGCGTAGATTAGGAGACCATGTGAGAGTTTTTCAGAATGGACTGATTAGGGACAGAACTGTGGAGGGTTGGCGAGTTTTCTACAGTACTGTATATATAATTAATAAATCCCGAAAAAGAACTGGGGCAGTACTGGGCCCATACTGCCCGGGCTGGACGAGTTAAAGGCCCAAGGCGCGCCGCGAGGGACTGGTAACCCAGCCAGGGCATTATGGGACCAGTAGTAATGCCCTTGGTTCTGAGGGGTATTACTATAGAGGCTAAATGTGACTTTGTTCACAAATAAGTATAGCACTTCTAGATAGTATATAGATTTTTTAAAAAAAAATGGACATACATTTAAAGCACCTCATATGATACCTGACACGCAAGTGATCAAGCCACACACTGCCGGACCCCTAGTGGTACAAACACCGGCACACAACACACACCATCCACAAACACAGAATCTCAACAACAATCAACTGCTTTGGCTAACCCACACCACAACACACACACACACACACACAACACAACACACTTTCAGCACACAATAAAAATGCAGCACTTACTAAACTTTGCCTACGCCCCCCCCACCTTCTAAACCAAATCACGCACAACACACGCACAACACAGCACCTCTACACACACCACACACCACACACACACTTCACCCTCTGCACACAACACAAACACACACAATGCTGCACTAACACCACATGCTACACCCATAAACAATGTGCTGACAGTGGACACACACACACACACCTCTCTCTCTCTCTACACCCCCTCCTCCTAACGCTATCGCCAAAGTGGAAAGATACTATCGCGATACATAACCTTCTCCGCCATATCACAGCAAAAGAAGAGTAGAATAAAACCGGTAACTCTCGCTTGCTTCCTAATGACAATCCATATACAGGTACTATGGGCTAGGTCGAGGTTAGAGAAGAAAAATAATTCATCCGTATCTGGTCCCACTTTGCCCCGGGTACCTGCCTCCCCTCAGCAAAGAGCAGCACCTCCCCCCGCGCCGCACCGAGCGCGCCCGCCCCGCACCGCGCGCCGACCACGGACCGCGACCCGCCACGCGCGGCCCCCCCCAGGCACCGCGCGACGGCCCACCCCCCGCAGCCACGCGGACCCCCCCGCACCCGCGGCGGGGCCCCCCACAGCACCGCGAGGGCCCCCCCCCCCGCAACGCGCGCGGCCCCCGCACCTGCGCGCCCCGCCCTGCACCGAGCGCGGCCCCTCCCCCCCCCCCAGACCCGCGCGCGGCCCCCCCCGCACTGCGTCGCGGGACCCCCCGCACCCGCGGGCGGCCCCACCACCCGCATCCGGCGGCGCGGCCCCACGCACCGCGCGCGGCCCGCCCCGAAGCAACCGCGCGGGCCCCCCCGACCGCGGGCCCCCCCCAAGCGCACGCGCGGGCCCCCTCGCAGCGGGCGCCCACACCCAGCAGTGGATGGGGGCCCCAACCACCACGGGAGAGGGGCCCCCCGCCGCCACCGCGCGTTGGCCCCCCGAACCGCGCGGCCCCGCGCACCGCGCGCGGATACCCGCACCGCGCGCCCGCCCGCCCACGCACGGCGGCGCGGGCCCCCCCGCCGGCCACCGCGCAGACCAGCCACCCAAGGACCGGCACCGCGCGCCAGCCGGAAACCGCGCGTCCACCCAGCAACGCGCGCACTGAACCCCCGCCGCAACCGCGCGCTGTCCCCACCGACCGCGGAGAGGGCCCACGCCCGCACCCCCCAACCGATAACCGGCTAGTTCGCACAAGAACTCGCGCGGAAAACCGAAACCTCGATAGCCACCCAACACTAAAATAAAGCACAGAGAGACGGAAAAAAAGAACCGCGAAGGAAAAAAAGCACGAGAGAGGATAAACGATACACGAGAGACAGAAGAAAAAAAAGGAGACGAGGGCAAAAAGAAACGGAAAGGAGCCAGGGTGATAGTTAAGCCCCAAGGTTACCTCATACCTTACATAGTAATCCTCAGTACCCACCCCCCACTCTCCATCTACCGCACTTATCCGTCTAGTCCCCGCCGCCCCCCCGGCACCAAAATGTTCTTTGGAGATGCGTTTACAATGTAACTAAAGAAGCGCAAAGAGCGGGGCCAAAAAAGAAAAGAGGAGAAATTGAAGAGGAAAAAACAAAAAACATAAAGGAAGGAGGGGAACAAAGAAATGCAAAGGAGAGAAAAAAAAAAAAGAGAAAATGCGCAGTGAACAAAGAACAGAGAGGACAAAAGGTTCCGTTCCTGGTAATCGCGGAAAACCAGCTCCGAGTGGATCGAACTAAAGAAAGTACAGCGAGGAAAAAATTTTATTGACAGAAAAACTGAGCACGAGCGAAAAACAAGCGTGCGACTCAACTTACGCGCCCAAACTCTCATTCGGTGTCCCCCATCTGTCGAATGATTCCCATCTTGGCTTTTGTCTTTTATTTGCCTCCCTTGTCTTGAGCACGATAGTTCTTCTTCTTCCGAGGAGGCCATTGCGTAAATTCAACTCCGATGGTCGACTAAAACCAGACAAGAAAGGAAAGAGAGGAGGAAAACAAAGAAAAAGAGAGAGGAAAACAAAAGATAAAAGAGAGAGGAAAAGAAATTAAGAAAAAGAGAGAGGAAAAAAAGAAACGAGTAGCGGGAAAAAACCGCAAACGAAGAGCGGAAACTGAATATCAACGTAGAGTGAAAAACAAAATTTATGAAAGAGAGTAAAAAAAAAACCGGAACAGATAGGAAAAAAATAAGAAAAGAGAGGAAAAACGAAAAGGAGAGTAAAAAAGAAAAAGAGGGAACCAAAAGCAAGGAGCGTAAAAAAAAGAAAGTGAGAGGAACAAATAAAAAACCAAGGTAGAGAGGAAAAAGCATAAAAAGGAAGGGAAAAACGAAAAGAGAGGAAAAAAAGAAAAGGAGAGGTAATAAAGCAAAGAGAGAAGAACAGCACAACAAGGAGAGCGGGAAAAAAGACGTAAAAGAGAGTCCAAAAAAAAGAATTTCCACATCTCGAAGAGGAAACAGATCTGCAACAACGAACAGCAAGGCCGGACAACAACTCAACAATAGGGGAAACGAAAAAAGCGCAAAGCCCCCACAAACAAAAACACTGCTCGCGGTCACAAGAAGAACAGACGGAGCCCCAGGACACCGCTCGTCAACCCCGCACAACTCACGTCCCCCCACAACCCCTCCCGGATAACCCTCAACACGTCGCCCGCCCCCACCCCACCACATTTCGCGTTCCCCGCTTCACCTCGCCCCGCCCCGTCACCTCGTCTCTCCTCACTCATTACATTATCCTCACCTTCTGCTCCCCCTAAACCTCTCGCGCTCCTTCATACCTCGCACCTCTCATCTTCTACTTTATACTTTTCCTACACGGTATATACCACTGATAAAAATCAATGACTACAAAAATGTGATCTTTTTAGAACATAAAATAAGCTACATTGTAGCCTATAATAGTATAATCCCTCAGAACAGAGGCATTATGGCCAGTTAATGCTCTGTTCTTCGGGGTATTATGTCTTAATTAGTTCCATCAACTGCAAGAAAAGAACAAAGAGGGGCATGGGAACCAGCAAACACTTTATATAAGGGCCAGTCAAAATACACTTTATATAAGGGCAGCAAATACACTTAATAAGGGCCAGCAAATAACACTTTTATAAGGGCCAGCAAATCTACATTTATATGGGCCAGCAAATACACTTTAATAAGGGCAGCAAATACAACTTTATAAAGGGCCAGCCCAAATACACTTTATTTATAGGGGCCAGCAAATACACTTTATATAAGGGCCAGCAAATAACTTTATATAAGGCAGCGCAAATACACTGCTATATAGGGCCAGCAAATACCTTTATATAAGGGTAATGCACAGGTATGATTATAACAATATGCAATAAACGGTGAATCGCCTGAGGTTGTAGCAGGCCGAATTCAGGGGTTTCCCGCAGAAAGGAGGCAAAGAGAAACCCCTGAAGTCGGGCTACTACAACCTCAGGCGATTCCCCGTTTTATTGATATGTTTTAATCATAGTGCATTACCCTGTAAGGTATCTTACGAGTAGCAACCGCTGTTAAAAATGGCAAATCACAAATACACTAAACACATGTGTCAAAAAATATATTACTAATATGGTATGTATATATATGTTGTCTATATATATATAGTCATATAATATATATAGGCAAATTATTCTAGACAGGCAGAGTGGGGAAAAATTATATGTAGGGTGAGGCTTGTGGAATGGGTCTCACAATATACAACAGACACAGTTACAACAACTAGCGCACAACACTATATACTATACTGTATACAGCAACTTGCCCAGTAACCTTATTCAATGGCTGTGTTCCAGGATTCTTTTGCATATGCAATTATCTTAGTGCATATGTTAGTTAACTCAGGGAAAATGACATTTGGTGAATATATTTTATTATTATAGATATATATATAATCTATATATATATTATATATAGATATCTATATAATATATATATAGATCCCAAATTTGCTTTTCAGAGTTAGTCTCTTGAATGTTGTTGAATTTGTACAGCTATTAATATTCTCTGTACCAGTATCGCTGTACCTGAGGCAGAGAGGAGAACTCCGGAAAGTTTGTCTTATAGACATCAATTGTTAGTCCAAATAAAAAAGGTCTACCTAATAGCAAGTGCTCATTTACTGCCACTTATGGCGCCGGGCCACTACACGGAGACTTCGATCTTAATACAGCTATTAAACATATCTTAAAGACGGCCATTATCTATGTTAGCGAACGTGTTAGGTGGCTGAGCGCTTTTACCTTCAGCAGCGCAACCTCCTGGTACGAGGGAAGGCTACAGACTGCATCTCCCCCCCCCCCCCACCCCCTGCACCAGTCCCCAACTTACCTGTGTGCTCAGGTAACGGTCGGGCTGTCCCATGGTGGGTAATATCTCCGGCTTCATGCAGCTCTCCACCTCCGACTCCTGGATCAGGTTGGGTTTAATCTCGCGAGGGGGATTTAACGGTGACGCTGGGGTAGACATCTGACTGTCACAGGATTGGCAAGACTCCCCCCCCCCCCACACATTAAAAACAGCTGCTGGCAGTGTGTAAGCTCTCCCTCATTCACATTGGAAACTAAGGTCTGTCCTCTATGACTGGGTCCTGCAAGAAGCACAGGGGACGCGCTGATCAGGCCGGTTTGCTCTCTTTGGCCTTTGATTTTCTAAGCAATCACCAGTACTTTTGAGGAGCTCTGTGTAGGGTGTAAAGCTGGAGGGGAGGAGGGGGGGGGAGACCTTCTTGGTTTAGTACCGCAGGTCACAATCTAAATTGTGCCGGAGCTGTTGCCTGGGATAATAACTCCAACCCTGCAGGTGAACCACTAATAATATCACAAAGAATCATTATTTATTCAAACATATATTCAACGCCAACCTATTGCAGCGAAGGAGTTATTGAAATCGCGACATCGCTAGGTGACTGAGAAGTGACGATATTATTAGATGTGCCATTAATATTATTATATCTGGAAGTATAAAATAAAGGCGCTTCCCCCGAGTGTGGCTCTGTTTGGGGTACCTCACAACTTGGCTTTTAGGATGTAATGTAGGAGTGTGATCATTGCAGAGCAGAGATATAATTATTTAGACATGTTATGTCTACTCTAAAGTAATGTATCAATATTCCATTAACCCCAGCGTCATCCCACAAAGGTGTCAGCGCTACGATGCATGGCATTTCCTTTGTAATAGCGGATCGATACATTTCAACCAAACTTTAGGCTTTGTGACATCATATGCAAATCTATGCAAATCTTATGCAAACCATATGACAATCTTATGCAAATCAATGCAAATCTTATGAAAATCTTATGGGCATAGCAGTTACTAACAGTGCAGATTGATCACCTCCCTCCCCATCCCCTGCCCCCCCCACGCCTAATGGCGAACTACTCCATCAATATTTAAGCGTCTCCAAAAAGCCGCCTTAGTGTCCACGGCTTGTTACATAGTAAGTGCTGTGCGTGTGTCGCGTCGGCGGGACATCACGCGAGCCTGTACTTACAGAGGTCGTGTGGCACTGCAAGGTTGAGCAATGGGGAGGGGAGGGTACGGGCGGGGTGTTGTATGTGCGCTCAGTTGCTGGCGGGTTGACGTGCCCCATAGCTTGCCCCAGTTGAGCCCTTGACCCGCGCTCAACCCTGCGGTTGTGCGAGGGGAAAATTTCAAACCAGAGTTTGATACTCGCCACCGCATCAGCGCCTGTGGGCTCACGCGAAGAAGCACACGTGTGAAACTAGGACACCGCAGCGGCTCTCCATTAGGTTTGTAAGTGGCGCTGGCGCCGGTCGGATGCCAACTATTGAAATGGGCCATACTCGCACCCAGACACCCGGATTATCACGGAGGTATTTCTGGGTCAATGACTCGATAAAACAAATTGTCAGAAGGTGATGGGACATACTACCATTTCCTTACATAAAGTTAAACCGTATACAAAGATAAGTCTTATACTATTATGTGAAGAAGCCACTGTATGCCGTATGGACTGTCACGGAGATTGGTCCTAGGGTAAATCTATCATTGGTGTCCCCTTGGCCTCCCGCCCGCCCCCGCACACCTCTCAGGCCTGAGCGGGAAAGTGACGGCTCCCAAGGGACACACAGTGACACAAACACAGTGACACACACACAGAGACACACACAGACGCACGCAGCACCACACAAAACACCCGTCACTATCCCCCGTCAGCTGAAAAATTCGGAGACGGTGGGTACCTTCAGAACGAGTCCGTCTGTCCGGTGGGCACTGCGGGTTTGATGCGCCACGGGGTGTCGGGGGGGGGCGTCATCAGCGCTTGGGTTTTGTGCCGGAGCCCTAACTCGGGCATGAATAAAGTTGAGAGCCGCCAGTCTATCGGGAAGGGTGGGGATCATGGGGGAGGCAGGGACCGGTCGAGAGGGCGTTGGCAGGACCCGCGTGATCCCCGACAGCTCCAGACGGATGGCGGGGGCGCGAGTTGCACTGCGCACTGCCGTCCATCAATAACGCAGATCGGTCGGTGGGTGGTTTGGCGCGCAGGGACAGTGTGCTCGGAGGACGAACGCGACGGAACACCAGACTGAGCCGAGCAGGCACAACCCAAATCTACTGAATTGCTTAAGGCGCGCGCAACCGAACGACTGACATGCGCGCACACCCACCACACGCCAAACCACGACTGACGCTAGCTGCGCGCAAACCCACTGGAAAGGAGGAGGTCGGGGGGACCGGACTGGTAAATGGGGGGGCGGGAGGACGCACCTTGCAAAGGGGGAGGGGGCTGGATGGAATGAGGGAACGGGGGACACAACAGACACGGGGAAGAGAGGGGGGGAGGGGGGAAAGAGAGAGAGAGATGGGGGGAGACAGGAAGAGAAAGAGAAGGGGCAGCAAGGGAAAAGAACAAAGAGAGAGAGGAGAGACAGGAATTAATCCAGGGGCAACGCCGGGATCCGCCAGTCTAGAATATATTATCATTACGGAAGATATAAACTAACATAAGCTATTATGGTTTTCTTGATCAATGCTGTAAAATGTTAATATAGTTTAAGTGTTGTACAAACGTCAGCTAATTAGGTTAGTGCAGTAGGTGAACCTCGTGTGAACTACTATCGTAGAAAGTAATAGTGTATCTACAGTATCCTGGTAAAAACTATAGCCATTGTACCTGTTTTTCGCTACCCTACTATAGTGCTGTGTCCCGTAAGGCTCACAGGGGCCTAAGTTCTGCCACGGAAGAGCCTGGGGTTGATTACGCGGCGATTTCAATTACGTATATGGGCGCAGGATGCCTCCACCTGCGATGGCTACCACGAGATGGGGGAGTGGTTCTGCAGGAATATCCACATAATACATTCCACACGTTGAGGTTAAAACAATCAAGGGACTTTACTGCAGGCGGCCATATCGTACACCATATGTCACATATATATCAACAGGTCCCGTACCTCGCAGAGGAGACAACTATGACCCGGCAGTCAGCGCAGGACGTACTCCACCTCCTATGGATATCCACCCCGTGTCAGGGACAGGTCACCCCACTCCGTATGTCCACTCCCCTTGAGGGGGACAAAGGGGACTTCAATCACAATAATACATGAGTGCAGCTAGGGCCACATGACGCGTCACGGTACCACTTACATGACTGTGTGCATATGTTAGAGTTAGAGCTACCACTGCCGAAACACTCCAGTGCTCGGCCAATCGGCAACTGCTTCGAACAAGGATCCGATGAGCCTGAAGACACCGGACCACCAACACCGTGACGGATCCCGCGCAGAAACCTCTGCGCAGCACAGTCTGCCGCCCAACATTTGGAACACGGCGCAGTAATGTGCTGAGTCCCAAAGAACTCCGTGGAACTACCGATGTATGCGTCCATGCTGCTAAGGCCGTTCCCTCGACAGCACCCAATCCGGTGAGGGATTGAAGGGTAAAACTCTAGGGGCCTAAGGGGTAGCCTATCCTTTATGCAGGTGGGCACCTGACCCCCTGCACCCACACTACCTTTCCCGTACCCACCCGGGTCCCCTCTAACTCAGTCTACAAAACTCTCTAGTCCTCGGCAAGCAAACGCACTGCAATCCTGACACTATGCCCTCTTGTCCGTACTCCACAGCACTGAGCCGTGCTGTGACGGACAATAAGTCCCGCACGAACCTAAGGGCAGTGTGTCCCACACCTAGGGCCGTCCTCTGAAATTACCCACTAGACCGAGAGTGAGTTGGCGCCACCTTGGGGTATATGGGGGACCTACCTGGTGCAGGGAGCTTCAACCTATACTCCCATACACCCTTCCCTGAGTCCCTGCCTAGCTCCAGCTCCAACTGCCCTCGCGTGGGTCTCAGCAGTTGCGAAATGTATTCCTGCAGAGAGAGTCCTAAGCCCTATGGCTCCCTGCCACAGGTGGGGGCGCCGCAGAGGCTCATGGGACTCGTAGAGTCCCTGCTACTAGAGCCTTCCTGGTCGGCTAGGGTTTCAGCGGGCTCTTCTTCGCGCTCTTTCTCGCGCGTGCCGTATGCCAACTCTGGAGGCCGTCGGGAGACTTATGCACGCATGATTGCCGCGACACTACATCAAGATGGCGGCGCCAATGCTCGCAAACCGCCGGGACAGCCGGAACGGCAAAGCGCTCCACTGCCTGCGCCTACCCCCCGCCTAGATAGTGCGGCGGGTTTCCACGACGTGACAGCGGCAGCGAGGAAAGGGAAAAACAGGGTGAGGGGTCGCGGGGCGAGCAGGCAAGGTAGGAGGAAGGGGCTGGCATACACCTACATAACCCAACATTTATTAATGTTTCATTTTATTCTGTACAACTTAAATAAATGGATGGAATTTTTTGGACTAGTAATTGCAACATGATATTAATGATAGAATGTGTTAGAGGTATGTTGGATATATAATTATTGTAACCCAACACTTCTATCCAAGTCATGATCAAATCTTATACCATTATACCTAAGTGAAAACGGTTAAATAAGTGTAAAAACTTATTGTATCACAATATTATAAAACAAGATTTGCCGTGCTCACAGGTAACGCGAGACACGGTCATGAGGGGCCCACTATCTAAACGACCGCATTATTTTGCCGGTTCATGAAACAAAGCGCAAAATAGCGGAAGTGTGAGTGTAAACAGTCATACAGTATGGATGCCTGACAAAGACAAGTGTTGTGCCATTTAGTTTTACAGTATTAACTCTAGAGTGTTCTTTTCTTCTTGTTTCGGCGTATTACTCGGATCCACTACCTGCGGCCCAAGAGAACACTGCGCCAAGTCGCTGTGGTCACACGCTGAGAATTTCATGGTATTGCGTGGTCTTATGATGTTTGACAAGCCGCGCATGCGCAGAGTGTGTTGTGGAGAACGCGGTCTCTTGACAAGAACATCCCCGTTATATAGCGCGGCTCTACCTTTGACGATCACACGTTATTTGCATCTATTAGCGTTGAGTATACCCGTTAATGAGAATATATGGTTAATGTGTCCTCCTTATTGCGTGAAACATCACGCTACTTAGGTCACAATCAACGGACCTTTGAGGAATCGTTAACCCCATAAGTGCTCTGGATAATAGCAACAAACAGATTTATAAAGAAGAACAATCCCATTTTGGTTTTGAATACGTAGTTTTGTCATTGATAAATTCTGGGTGCATGTTTTTTTGCGAACAAAAGACGATGGTACATATCCAATGAAGTGAGATGAGCAGGACGCTGAATCCTACTGGTCCAGGCTGATTGCGACCGTTGCATTATTTCGGGTTTCCTGTAATGGGTACTGTAGTCTCTTATTGGTTCTAACCAAAGTTTATTTTTTACAAATATTGATAATGTCCAAAGTTCTGAAAATGACTTTTGCGAAATAAGACTGCATGACTTTGCGCAATCGGCAACCGTTCACGTTTAAAATATATGGGATTATATTTCTGATTTTGTATAATACGGTTTGCCTCTAAATTGCAGAGGCCGGTGCTTTTGTTTAGCTAACTTAATAATCCCAACAAGGATCTGTGAGAATCAGGTCAAAAGAGGACTCGCGTTAGGGGAAAATCCTATGTGAGTTCATTCAACCATCTGGCTTGCAGTTTTTTTGCATCAGTTTAGCCCCAGAATTAGAAGATTAGTCCAGGCTACATTGTCTCGTAATGGTCACCCGGTGGTGAATACTAGATCACCCCAATTTTGTTCCAAAATATGGAATCCATAATATGCGTTTACGGCCAATCTTTGTGGTATGAGCCTGGATTGAAAATAGTAGGTAGTTCGTCATGGGATCGGGGTGTTGCGTTCCCTCATGTATTTAAAGGTTGTGTTACCACATCCATCTCCATTGTGACTCACCCCCTGCTCTACACTTGGTAATGCAAATAGGGCGTTAATGGGACGGGTCCAGTATGTGGTTGTGTTTTACGCTGAGCAAACAGCAAAATATTGGTTTCCCCCCATGTTTACACGTATTTTTAAACCAGAAGTGTTTAGGACCCCCACACACACACTGGGGCTTAAGGGAAGTCTTAATGAGCTATAAGTTTTTAGGAAATAATTCAAATTATGTGTAGGTGTCTTTTCAGAAAATCTCTTGGTGCTCTCAAAAAGGCTGATCTGAAGTTGTGGTGATGAAAAGTTGTACAGAGGGGGTGTGGTGGTTGTTTGACCAATCACTATATTTGTTTATGTGCCTTCGAGTTTAGTAGTAAGGTTGCTGGTAGAGACATGGTCAAGCGGGCATTTGTATGGAGCATTGGGTGTGAAACTCTACTAGCACCCGTGAAAACATTCTCTACACAGCGAGGCGCCAGCTTCCAAATCAGTTTTTTGACAAGGCCGCGGCTTTTCACGTCGGGTATGGATAGCTAGAAGCACCCGAGCAATTTGGAGATATAGAGCACATCAGGACAGCTGTTGACTTAAATTATAAGACATATCATTATACATCCTTCTGCTGAACATCACCTGAAGAGTACATATGTCGTTATTCCGGCGGGACCGACAGTCGCACAATATGATTACAGACCCAACTGACCTGTTAGAGGGTATAAGAGACAGATATAAAGCTCTCTTTTAATTTCTAGCGTATTACACGGGTAATTTGAGTCTCATTGGGAGTGTCATGCGTGCGCGGAAGTGTATTTAATATGTGCTTGCGTCATAAGTCAGTAAGTATTACTGAACTTAGAAGTTATTAGATAGTGAAAAGCAGTTTTGAAACGTCTGGTGGGGTCCCCGGGAGGAGTTTTACTCTGGGCCCCGGTAAAGACGCGTCACCTCACCAACTGATCCTTATGACAGGGGTAAGGGATGGACTGACGATTGTATAAAAACAACGGCCAGCCACGGTTACCTCATCATGGTCTTCGTGTATTTCGTGGATATTACTATTATGAACACGTGACTTGCATAATGGTACAGATAATCGGCCCATTCCTGTACTAGATGCCGCTTTTCTGTGTCCAAATTCTTTAAGTAAGTCTGATATGTATTTTGGCCTCCGTTTTATTTGTTATACCTTTGTGGCTCACCTTTTTCAAGGATTTTAAATGACTATTTTATCTATCCACTAGTCGGTTGTTCGTTCAACCCAGGTATTTTGGGTGTAATATTATTACCTGGTCATAACCGTCTACGTGACATGTCCTTGAAATTTTACAAATTAAGGTTTGCGCTATTACGAACTTAACTCCCTGAGAACTCTGGTATATGCCATCGGGGGCCTGGTGCCTATATTACTTAATTTTTCAACATGCTGTTTAACGGTTTACCACAATCAATACCCGGGCCGAGGTCCCAACTCAGTGAGCACGGCCGTGAACTGGGAAAAATGCTGGCTACCTCGGGAGACTAAAACCACGCCCGGTGCTGTTGGAGTCTCGATGATGGCAGTACGATTGCCGCTCGGTAGACGAACGACAAGATCACACCACAATCGCGGTAGTTCTGATGCTAGTCTCATTATTACGGAAACAACCAAGCCATACCTATGTATTACAGGAAAATAATGGTTGTTCTGTTAATTAGACGCTTCGTTTAACAATCATATTGCATATATGGTATGTATATATATGTTGTCTATATATATATAGTCATATAATATATTATAGGCAATATTATTTCTAGACAGGCAGAGTGGGAAAATAATGTAGGTGATGGCTTTGTGGAATGGGTCTCACATATATACACAGCACAGTTACAACTAGCGCACACACTATATACTATACTGTATACAGCAACTCTGCCCAGTAACCTTATTCTAATGGCTTGTGTTCCAGGATTCTTTCTGCATATGCAATTATCTTAGTGCATATGTAGTTAACTCAGGGAAAATGACATTTGGTGATATATATTTTTATTTTATTATATATATATAATATATATATATATATATATATATATATATATATATATATATATATATCCCAAATTGTGCTTTTCAGAGTTAGTCTCTTGAATGTTGTTGAATTTGTACAGCTATTAAATATTCTCTGTACCAGTATCGCTGACCTGAGGCAGAGAGGAGAACTCCGGAAAGTTTGTCTTATAGCATCAATTGTTAGTCCAAATAAAAAAGGTCTCACCTAATACTGAAGTGCTCATTTACTCTGCACTATGGCGCCGGCACTAACACGGCTACTTCTATTTAATACAGCTATTAAACATATCTTAAAAGACGGCCATTATCTATGTTAGCGAACGTGTTAGGTGGCTGAGCGCTTTTACTTCACTGCAACCTCCTTGGTACGAGGGACAGCTCAGACTGCATCTCTCCCCCCCCCCCCCCCCCGCACCCGTCCCCCACTTACCTGTGTGCTCAGGTAACGGTCCGGGCTGTCCCCTGGTTGGGTAATATCTCCGGCTCTCTGCAGCTCTCCACCTCCTGACTCCTGGATCAGGATTGGGTTTATATACCTGGAGGGGGATTATAACGTGAGCTGGTAACATCTGACTGTCACAGGATTGGAAGACTCCCCCCCCCCCCCCACATAAACACAGCTGCTGGGCAGTGTGTCAGCTCTCCCCATTCACATGGAAACTAAGGTCTGTCCCTAGTCTGACTGGGTCCTGAAGAAGCCACGGGGACGCCCGATCAGGCCGGTTTGCTCTCTTTGGCCTTTGATTTTCTAAGCAATCACCAGTACTTTGAGGATGCTCTGTGAGGTGTAAAGCTGGAGGGGGAGGAGGGGGGGGGAGACCTTCTTGGTTTAGTACCGCAGGTCACAATCTAATTGTGCCGGACTTTTGCCGGGATATATAATCCACCCTGCAGGTGAACCACTAATAATATCACAAAGGAATCATTATTTATTCAAACATTATTTCAACGCCAACCTATTGCAGCGAAGGAGGTTATTGAAATCGCAGACATCGCTAGGTGACTGAGGAAGTGACGATATTATTAGATGTGCCATTAATATTATTATATCTGGAAAGTATAAAATAAAGCAGCTTCCCCCCTGCGTGGCTCTGTTTGGGTACCTCACACTTTGCTTTTAGGATGTAATGTAGGATGTGTATCATTCAGGCAGAATAATTTTTGACTGTTATGTTATCTAAATGTAATGTATCAATATTCCATAATGCGTATCCCCAAAGGTGCTCAGCGCTACGATGCCTGGCATTTCCCTTATTAATAGCGGATCGATACATTTCAACCAACTTTAGGCTTACTCATATGCAAATCATATGCAAATCTTATGCAAACCATATGCAAATCTTATGCAAATCATATGCAAATCTTATGCAAATCTTATGGGCATTAGCAGTTTACCTAACAGTGCAGATTCTCACCCTCCCTCCCCCCCCCCCCCCCCCCCGCCATGGGAATAACCCATCAATATTTAGCGTCTTCCAAAAGCCGCCCTTAGGCCAGGTCCATAGTAGGCGTGTGCGTGCTCGCGTCCGGGCGCGTGACATCACGCGCGCCTGTACTTACAGAGGTCTGTGGCCTGCAAGGTTGAGCAATGGGGGGGGGGCGTGGCGGGGGTGTGACGTCACGTGAGCGGTTTGCCCTCATTGGCTGAACCGCGCGCGTAACCCGGCTGTCGCGCGGAAAATTCAAACCAGTTTGTCTCGCCGCGCATCAGCCGCCTTGGCGCTCACGCGCACGCACACGTGAACTATGGACACACGCAGCGGCCTCCATTGGTTTGTAAGTGGCGCTGGCGCCGTCGGAGCCACTATGAAATGGGCCATACTCGCACCCAGACCCGGATTATCACGGAGTTATTTCTGGCAATGGCTCAAAAACAATGTCATGAGTATGGGACTTAACCCTTTCATTACAAAAAGTTACACGTCATACAAAGATATCTTATACTATATTAGTGAAAGCACTGTATGCCTGTCTGGATGTCCGGTGTCCCTAGGGGAAATCTCATTGGTCCCTTGGCCCTCCCGCCCCCGCACACCTCTCATTGGCCTGAGGCGGAGTGACGGGCCAAAGGACACACAGTGACACAAACACAGTGACACACACACAGTGACACACACAGTGACGCACACACACACACACCCGTCACTCTCCCCCGTCAGCTGAAATAATTCGGCACGGTGGGTCCCTTACCCGGAGTCCCGTTGTCCGGTTGGGCCTGCGCGGTTGATGCCGCCACGGGGGTGGGGGGGGTCAATCACCGTGCGCTTGCTGGTTGCGAGCCGCCCCTCGTCCTAATCCAAGTGGCGATGCCTGGGGGGGAGTGTGATCTCGACGAGCCGTTGGTGCGGCCGCTTGATCCCCTGCCGCTCGACGGATCGGGGGCGCGAGTTGCCTGCGCACTGCCGCCTCCATCACAGCAGATCGGTCGGTGGTGGTTTGGCGCCAGGGACAGTGTGCTCGGCCGGACTGACGCGCGTGCAAACCCACCGACTGACGCGCGCGCACACCCACCGACTGACGCGCGCGCACACCCACCGACTGACGCGCGCACACACCCACCGACTGACGCGCGCGCACACCCACCTGGAAAGGGGTCGGGGGACCGGACTGGTAAATGGGGGGGAGGGACCGGACCTTGAAAGGGGGGGGGGCTGGATTGATGGGAACGGGGGACAAACAGACAGGGGAAGAGAGGGGGGGGAAGAGAGAGAGAGATGGGGGGAGACAGGGAAAGAGAGAGAGAGGGCAGACAGGGAAAAAGAGAGAGAGGAGAGCAGGAACATTACATCCCGGGCAACGCCGGGTCTCTCAGCTAGTATATATATATATTACGGATGATATAAATGTCTGAAACACACAGTAAGCTATATTATGGTTTTTAGTGATTACGGTGATATGTTCTTGTGAACTAATATGGTATATAATGTAATAATGAGTGTATTAAGTATGGTTGTACAATACTGTATATTCCATATGTAACCCTGCTTCCTATCGCTAGCAAGCCGCTACTATGTGCTGTGTCACCTGTAGGCTCACAGGGCCTAAGTCTCTGCCACGGAGAGCCTGGGGTTACTTGCGCAATACTATATTGGGTGCAGCGCCTCCACCTGCGATGGCTCCCACCAGAGGGGGAGTGGTTCCTCGCAGGAAATATACACATATCACTCCACACGTAGGTAAAACAATCAAGGACTTTACTGGCAGGCCATATCGTACACATATGCACATATATATCAACCAGTGTCCCTCCCGAGAGGAGACACTATACCCGGCGTCGCGCAGGACGCTACCTCCACCTCCACTGGATGATCCCACCCCGTGTCAGGTAATCCCCACTCCGTATGTCCACTCCCCTTTAGGGGGAAACTAATAATGGTGACTGCGCAGTCACTAACTAATGGAACTGTTGGTGCACTTGTAGAGTTAGAGTACCTGCCGAACACTCCAGTGCTCGGATCTGCAACTGCTTCGAAAAGGATCCGATGACCGAAGACACCGGAACCACCACCCGTGACGATCCCGCGCAGAAACCTCTGCCGCAACAGTCTGCGCCCAACCTTTGGAACACGGCGCAGTATGTGCTGAGTCCCTAACTGACTCCGTGAACTACCGTGATGCGTCCTGCTGCTATAGGCCGTCCCTACAGCACCGCAACCTTGAGTGACTTAAGGGTAAACTCCTAGGGGCCTAAGGGGTAGCCTATCCTATGCAGGTTGGTCCCTGACCCCCTGCACCCACACTACCTTTCCCGTACCCACCCGGGTCCCCTCTAACTCAGTCCTACCTAACCTCTCCTAGTCCTGGCAGCAACGCACTGCAACCTGACACTATGCCCTCTTGTCCGTCCTCACAGCACTGACCGCTGTGACCGGACAATAAGGCACCTCACGAACCTAAGGGCAGTGTCCCTAACCTAGGGCCGTCCCTTGACAATTACCCACTAGCCTGAGAGTGAGTTGGCGCCTACCTGGGATATGGGGGACCTACCTGGTGCAGGAGCTTCACTTACTCCCTACACCCTTCCTGCTCCCTCCTAGCTCCCAGCTCCAACTGCCCTCGCGTGGGCTCAGCGTGCGAAATGTATCTCTCTGCAGAGAGATCCTAAGCCCTATTGGCTCCCTGGCATCAGGTGGGGCGCGCAGAGGCTCATGGGACTCGTAGTCCCTGCCTAGAGCCTTCCCTGGTAGGCTAGGGTTTCGCGGGCTCTCTTCGCGCTCTTCTCGCGCATGCGCAACTCTGTAGGCCGTCGGGGACTTACTGCACATGCGCGACCTACATCAAGATGGCGGCGCCCTGCTCGCAAACCGCCGGGGACCGCCGGAACGGCAAAGCGCTCCCTGCACTGGCTCCCACCCTCCAGAAGTGCCGGCGGGTCCATCGAGTGACCAGCGGCAGCGGAGGAAACAGGTGAGGGGTCGCGGGGCAGCAGGTAGGAGAAGGGGACCTGGCTACACCTACATAACCCAACAATATTAATTAATGTTTCATTTTTATTCCTGTACAATTAAAATAAATGGATACTTTTTTGTACAGTAATGCAAATGATATAATGATGAATAGTGTTGAGGTATGTTTGGATATATACATTATTGTACACCCACACTTTATACAGTCATTATCACATTATATACCATATACCTAAGTGAAAACGTTAATAAGTGTAAAAATTATTAATTTATCAATATTATAACAAGATTTGCACGTGCTTCGGTAACAGCAGAGACACGGCTGAGGGACCATCTAACGCCGCATTATTTGCGGTTCATGCACAAAGCGCAAAATAGCGGAAGTGTGAGTGTAAACTTCATACAGTATGTCCTGCCGACACGTTGTGCCATTTATTTTTAACGTATTACTCTAGATGTTCTTTTTTTCTTGTTTCCGCGTATTACTCGGATCCACTACCTGCGCCCAAGAGAACCTGCGCCAAGTCGCTTTGGTAACACGCATGGAATTCTCCGGTAATTGCGTGGTCTTCATGTTGTTTGACCAGCGCGCATGCGCAGTGTGTTGGAGAACGCGTCTCTCTGACACAGGAACATCCCCGTTAATAGCGCTGCTACTTTGACGAACGAACGTTATTTTTGCATCTTATTAGCGTTGAGTATACCCGTTAATGAGAATAATGTTAATGTTTCCTCCCTATTTCGTGAACATCACGCTACTAGGTCAAAATCAACGACCTTCTGAGGATCTAACCCCAAAGTCTCCTGGATAAAGCAACAACAGATTTATAAAGAAGACAAATCCCATTGTTTTGATAAGTATTTTTATTGATAAATCTGGTGCTGTTTTTTTGCCGCAGACGATGGTACATATCCAAGATAGTGAGAGAGCAGGACGCTGAATCTCACGGTCAGGCTGAGCGAGTGCATGTTTCGGGTTGTAATGTTACTTATCTCTAATTGGTTCTAGAACCAAAGTCATTTGTCAAAAGTCTCTGAAAACCGAAACAAAAGACGGCACCAGATTTGCCAAGGAACGTTCCCGTTAAAACGTAAGGGATTATTTTCTGATTTGATAAACCCGGTTTTGCCCTAAATTTGCAGCAGGGGGTGTTTAGTAACTAATAATCCCACAGGATCCGGCTGAGAACTCAGGCAAAAGGATCGCGTAGGGGAAATCCTATTGAGTTAATCAATCTGGTGCCGTTTTTTGCATCAGTTTAGCCCCAGATTAGAAATCAGGCTTACAGGTCTGTAATTCCCCGGTTGTGATCTAGCTCCCATTTGTAAATATAGGCACCACATCTGCTTTACGCCAATCTTGTGGTACTGAGCCTTTGAAAATGTAGTCTGTCATGGGAGAGGGGGTTTGGCCCAGTATTAAAGGGGTTACACCCCATTTGGCCACCCCCTGCTCTCACTTGGGAAGCAAGGGGTTAACTGGACTGTGGTCCAGTAATGTGGTTTTTACCTTGCTGCAACATGAAAATATGTGTTCCCCTGTTACAATGTATTATAACCATGTAAGTGTCTGCACCACACACACACTGGGGCTTAAGGGATTAATGAGCTACAGTTTTAGGAAAATACAAATATGTGTGGTGTCTTTTCAGAAATATCTGGGCTTCAAAAGGCTTGATTGAAGTTGGGTGTGAAAAGTACAGAGGGGGTTTGGGGTATGTTAACACATATTTGCAGGCCGAGTGTATATTGCTGGTAGAGACAGGTAAGGGCAATGTCTGGAGCATTGGGTGTGAAATATAGCACCTGTGACAAACGTTCTCTACACAGGAGGCCCAGCTTCAAATCATTTCTTGACAAGGGGTTTTATGGGGGTAGAAGGAGATATCAGAATGAGTGACCTGATTAAATATAAGAATATCATTATACATCCTCTGCTGAACATGCTAAGAGTTACATATGTGTATCCGTGGGACCGAGTCGCAAATAATGATTACAGACACATGATGTCTAGCAGGTACTAAGAGACAGATATTAATCTCTCTTAATTTTAGTATTACACGGTAATATTTAGTCTCATTGGGAGTGTCATGCGTGCCGGAATGTATTAATATGTCTTGCGTGCCAGTAAGTATTACTGAACTGAAGTTATTTAGATATGAAAAGCAGTTTTTAAACGTCCTGGGGTGGGAGGAGTTTTACTCTGGGGTAAGACTGTCAACCTCACCACTGATTTATGACAGGGGTAAGGGATAGGACTGAGATTGTATATAAACAAGGCTCAGCCCTTATCCATGGTCTTCGTGTATTTTCGTGATATCTACATATGAACCTGTATTATGGAAGAAATGGCCCATCCTGTATCCTGATGGCTTTCTTGTCCAAATTCTTTAAGTAAGTGTATATTTTGCCTGTTATTTGTATATCTTGTGTGTTCACCTTTTTCAAGGAATAAATTATATTTTATCATATCTAGTCGTGTTCAGTTCAACCCAGGTATTTTGGGTGTATATTATACCTTGTCATAAGTTACCGTGACATAGTCCTTGAATATTAAATATAAGGGTTTGGCTATTACCGAACTTAACTCCTTGAGAACTCTTGGATGTATGCCATCGGGGGCCTGGTGCCTTATTTACTTTAATTTTTTCAAGATGCCTGTAAGGTTCTTAAACTCAATACGGGCCGAGGTCCAACTCAGTGAGCCGGCCGTGACTGGAAACAATGCTGCTCTACCCTGGGAGACTTAACCACGCCCTGGGCTGTTGGATCTCGATCTGATGACGTACGAGCGCTCGGTAGACGAACAGACAGACACACACACAGGGTAGTTCTGACTGCTCGTCTCAACTTTATTACGGAAAAGCAATACTATTTATACAGGAAAATAAGGTGTTAATTAGAGGCGTAACAATATTAGCATATTACTAAATAACAGCCTAGCTGGGAAATTTCCACTCATGCACATTATCTATTGCCTTGGCTATGTTCTACTTTAACTGAAAACAATAAGCATATCTGGAGGTTGTTTTTCTGCTTACATATACCATTCAATTCAGAGAAAAGTTCCAGCAGACTGGGGTTTCAGACAAGATGGAGGTTGGAGATGCTGGCCTTTATTTTAACCCTTTCACTGCCTATAAACTTCTTCCTCAGTTAACCAATTGTTCATTAATATGGAGGTTGTGGCTTCCTCCTGTGGCACTACTATTGCAGTTGATTCTTCCCTGGTAAACACAGAGGCAAAGAACTTGTTTAACACCTCAGCTTTTTCCTTATCTCCAATAATCTGCCTACCCATCTCACACTGAAAGGGTCCTATATTTTCTTTTCTCATTTTTTTGTTATTAAGGTACTTAAAGAATTTATGTTATGTTGCAGAACCTTCCAAGGAAGAGGACATACTGTAGGCTGATATAAAGGACTAGGGTTTTAGAAAGACCCTTCTACAGTATGGGAACCACCAAACCCTCATGGCCAGGAGGACATGGTCACTTCTTCGTATTTCTCATCCAGTGCAGATTCTCTCATTTCCATTGTTTCTGGAGGTTTAGAAAGAGGACTGGGCGGCCACCAAGCCATTTCTGGAGGGCCACAGACTCTTCCCATGTACTGTACACTTAGGACAATTTCATAGCATCGTTTCCTATGTACAAGGAAATGGGAATTAGTGATTATCAAAAATAGGGGAAAGGCTGGAAATGCAGGAGACCTGAGATTAACCCCCTCACGCCGGCAGCAATACAGTGTAATGCGCATCGTGAAAGGGCGGAGTCCAGTTTATTATATTTTGGCATGTGGCTATGCGTGTAATGTGTAATCCCTGTATTCAGCGGGCTTCTTCTGTGCAATCTTAAACCTGCAGATTCCTTTATCTGTCAGGAATATTTGTTGAGCCAGTTTAACTTTGCACAGCCCGCGCTGAGCTATTGGATTGTAAATTAACCCCATACAAGTGACCAACCCCCCTATCCTGGCTCTGAAAGAAACCGGTCACAGTGACAGGCACAGCAAGAAGTCATATTTGGACTGGGTGAAGCCTGGATTTATGGCTGCCAGAGACAGGTCCATCCATTTAGAACTGACATTTTGCATTTCACTTGAATGATTTAAACCTCAAATGAGTCTTCATGCATCAGATGAAGGGTTTGTCTTCTAGTGAGTGAGGCTCACTGCAGATGAGGGAGACTACTTTCCTATGAGTGGGACTCATTGCAATGATGGATTCTGCCTTCCACTGAGTGACACTCGCTTTACAGTAGATGAGGGAGACTGCCTTTCAATGAGTGAGACTCACTGCAAATGTGGGAGACTACCTGCATATGAGTGGGACTCACTATAATGTGGGAGACTACATTCATATGAGTGGGACTCACTGTAGATGTGGGAGACTACCTTCCTATGAGTGGGACTCACTGCAGATGTGGATTACACCTTCCTATGAGTGGAACTCACTGCAATGTGGGAGACTACCTTCCTATGATGGGCCTCACTGCAGATGTGGAGACTACCTTCCTGAGTGGGACTCATGCAGATGTGGTTACTACCTTCCTATGAGTGGGACTCACTGCAGATTTGGGATGACTACCTTCCTATGAGTGTGACTCACTGGCAAGATGGAGACTCTGCTTATATGAGTGGGACTCACTGCAGATGTGGGAGACTACCTTCATTAGGTGTAGTTTACTCACTGCAGATGTTGGAGACACCTTCTTGTAAGTGGACTCACTGCAGATTGGGTTAAACCTTCCTATGAGTGGGACTCACTGCAGATGTGGGAGACTACCTTCCTATGAGTGGGACTCATTGCAGATGTGGGTTACTTCCTTCCTATGAGTGGGACTCACTGCAGATGTGGGTTACTACCTTTCTATGAGTGAGACTCACTGCAGATGTGGGAGACTACCTTCATATGAGTGGGACTCACTGCAGATGTGGGAGACTACCTTCATATGAGTGGGACTCACGGCATATGTGTGACTACCTTCATATGTGGAGGGACTCATGCAGATGGGAGACACCTTCTTGTAAGTGGGACTCACTGCCAAGTTGGGTTACTCCCTTCCTGTGAGTGGGACTCACTGCAGATGAGGAGACTACCTTCCTATGAGTGGGACTCATTGCAGATGTGGGTTACTTCCTCTTATAGTGGTGGACTCACTTCAGATTGGGTTAATACCTTCCTATGAGTGGGACTCTCTGCAATTGTGGGTTACACCTTCCTATAGTGGACATCACTGCAGATGTGGGATGACACCTTCCTATGAGTGGGACTCACTGCAGATGTGGGTTACTTCCTTCCTATGAGTGGGACTCACTGCAGATGTGGGTTACTACCTTCCTATGAGTGAGACTCACTGCAGATGTGGGGAGACTACCTTCCTATGAGTGGGACTCACTGCAGATGTGGGGAGACTACCTTCCTGTGAGTGGGACTCACTGCAGATGTGGGAGACTACCTTCCTATGAGTGGGACTCACTGCAGATGTGGGAGACTACCTTCCTATGAGTGGACTCACTGCAAATGTGGGAGAACTACCCTTCATATGAGTGAGACTCACGTATGTGGGAGACTACATCCTATCATGGGAACTCACTGTATGTGGGAGACGACCTTCCTATGAGTGGGACTCACTGCATATGTGGGTTAACTTTCCTATGAGTGGAACTCACTGCAAAGGGAGACTACCTTCATATGAGTGTGACTCACTGAGATGTTGGAGACTACCTTCTTTGTAGTGGATCACTGCAGATTGGGTTACAACCTTCCTGTGAGTGCGACTCACTGCAGATTGAGGGAGACTACCTTCCCTATGAGTGGACTCATTGCCAGTGTGGGTTACTTCCTTCTTATGAGTGGGACTCACTGCTAGATGTGGGTTACTACCTTCCTATGATGGGCTCATCTGCAGATGGGTTCTACCTTCCTTTAGGGTGGGAATCATTGCAGATGTGGGAGCACCTTCCTATGAGTGGACTCACTGCAGATGTGGGGTTCTACCTTCCTAGAGGGGACTCACGCAGATGGGACTACCTTCCTATGAGTGAGACTCACTGCAGATGGTGGACTACCTTTATTTTTCCCCCCCCCTAATTATGGGAGAACAAGGGGTTGGCTCACACTGCAGATGTGGGGAGACTACCTCCTTGAGTGGACGCACTGCAGTGTGGAGAATACCTCCTATGAGGGACTCACTGCAATGTGGGAGACTACCTTCTATGAGTGAGACTCGCATGCAATGTTGGTACTACCTTCCTATGAGTTGTGACTCACTGTAGATGTGGGAGACTACCTTCCTTGAGTGAGAACTCACTGCAAATGTGGGAGACTACTACTTCATATAGTGAGATCCACTGAAATGTGGGAGAACCTCCTATGAGTGGGACTCCACTGCAGATGTGGGTTCACTTTCCATGGAACTCACTGCACATGGGGAGACTACCTTCTATGGTGGGACTCACTCAGATGTGGGTTAATACCTTTCCCTATGAATTGGACTCACATGCAGATTGGGAAGACTACCTTCCTATGAGTGGGACTCACTGCAATGTGGAGACAGGCCTCCAACAAAGGGGGTTACCAGTGAGTGACAACTCCTCTTTAGAGTAGGATGAGGGAGACTGTGCCTTTTCCTTCAATGAGTGACATCACTGCAAATGTGGGAGACTACCCCTGTAATGATTGGGACTCACTATAATGTGGGAGACTACATTCATATGAGTGGGACTCACTGTAGATGTGGGAGACTACCTTCCTATGAGTGGGACTCACTGCAGATGTGGATTACACCTTCCTATGAGTGGAACTCACTGCAAATGTGGGAGACTACCTTCCTATGAGTGGGACTCACTGCAGATGTGGGAGACTACCTTCCTATGAGTGGGACTCACTGCAGATGTTGGAGACTACTTTTCTGAGTGGGACTCACTGCAATGGGTTACCAGTCCCTATGATGGGACTCCCAGATGTGGCGACTACATCTATGATGTGACTCATTGAGATTTTTTCTTCCCTTCCTATGAGTGGGACTCCCTGCAGATTGGGTTACTACCTTTCTATGAGTGAGACTCACTGCATGTGTGGAGACTACCTTCCATATGAGTGGGACTCACTCAGATGTGGGACAATACCTTCATAGAGGGTGACGCACGCAGATGTGGAACTACCTTCATATGAGTGTGACTCACTTCAGATGTGGGAGACTACCTTCTTGTAAGTGGGACTCACTGCAGATTGGGTTCTCTACCTTCCTGTGAGTGGGACTCACTGCAGATGAGGGAGACTACCTTCCTATGAGTGGGACTCATTGCAGATGTGGGTTACTTCCTTCTTATGATGGGACTCACTGCAGATGTGGGTTACTACCTTCCTATGAGTGGGACTCTCTGCAGATGTGGGTTACTACCTTCCTATGAGTGGGAATCACTGCAGATGTGGGAGACTACCTTCCATGAGTGGAACTCACTGCAGATGTGGGTTACTTCCTTCCTATGAGTGGGACTCACTGCAGATGTGGGTTACTACCTTCCTATTTGAGACTCACTGCAGATGTGGGGAACATACCTTCCTATAAGTGGGACGCACTGCAGATGGGGGGAGACTACCTTCCTGTGATGGGACTCACTGCAATGTGGGAGACTACCTTCCTATGATGTGACTCACTGCAGATGTTGGAGTACTACCTTCCTATGATGTGACTCACTGCAAATGGGAGCTACCTTCATATGAGTGAGACTCACGTAGTGTGGGAGAGACTCCTTACCTTGAGTGGGCCACTGTAATGTGGGAGACTACCTTCCTATGAGTGGACTCACTGCAGATGTGGGTTACCCTTCCTATGAGTGGAAACTCACTGCATGTAGGAGACTACCTTCATATGAGTGTGACTCCTGCAGATGTGAGACTACCTGCTTGTAAGTTGTCTCACTGCGATTGGGTTAACCTTCCTGTGAGTGCGCTCAATGCAGATGAGGGAGACTACCTTCCCTTGGGGACCATTGCAGATGTGGGTTACTTCCTTCTTATGGTGGACTCACTTAGAGGACTACATAGTGACTCCGTGCATGTGGGTTACTACCCTTCCTATGTGGGATCTGCAGATGGGAGACTACCTTCTATGAGGGGAACTCATGCAATGTGGGTGACTCTTCCTTCCATGAGTGTACTCACTGCAGATGTGGGTTCTCCTTCCTATTAGAGACTCACTGAGCAGATGTGGGTACTACCTTCCTATGGTGGACTCACTGCAGGTGGGGAACTATATCTTCCCCGTGATTGGGACTCACACTGCAGATGTGGGAGACCTATCCTTGCCTGATGAGTGGGACTCACTGCATATTGGGAGACTACCTTCCTATGATGAGACTCGCTGCAGATTTGGTTACTACCTTCCTATGAGTGGGACTCACTGTAGATGTGATGACTACTTCCTATGAGTGGAACTCACTGCAAATGTGGGAGACTACCTTCATATGAGTGAGACTCACTGTAATGTGGGAGACTACCTTCCTATGAGTGGGACTCACTGCAGATGTGGGTTACACTTTCCTATGAGTGGAACTCACTGCAAATGAGGGAGACTACCTTCCTATAGTGGGACTCACTGCATATTGGGTTAATACCTTCCTATTGGAGTGGGACTCACTTGCAGATGTGGGAAACTACCTTCCTATGAGTGGGACTCACTCAAATGGAACGGCCTCCAAGTGAGTGACACTCTTTTACAGTAGAGGAGAACTGCCTCTTCATTGAGTGGAGACTCACTGCAAAGTGTGGAGACACCTGTTAATATGAGTGTGGGACTCACTATAGTGGGAGACTACATCATATGAGGGGACTCACTGTAGATGTGGGAGACTACTTCCTATGAGTGGGACTCCACTGCTGAGTGGATACACCTTCCTATGAGGGAACTCACTGCAAATGTGGAACTACCTCTATGAGTGGGACTCACTGCAGATGTGGGATGAACCTTCTATAGTGGGACTCACTGCAGATGTGGGTTAATACCTTCCTATGAGTGGGACTCACTGCAGATGTGGGGAGACTACCTTCCTATGAGTGGGACTCACTGCAAAGATGGAGACTGCCTTTATATGAGTGGGACTCACTGCAGATGTGGGAGACTACCTTCATATGAGTGTGACTCACTGCAGATGTGGGAGACTACCTTCTTGTAAGTGGGACTCACTGCGAATTGGGTTAAAACCTTCCTATGAGTGGGACTCACTGCAGTGATGAGGACTACCTTTCCATGATGAACTCATTGCAGATGTGGGTTACTTCCTTCCTATGAGTGGGACTCACTGCAGATGTGGGTTACTACCTTTCTATGAGTGAACTCACTGCAGATGTGGGAGACTACCTTCATATGAGTGGGACTCACTGCATATGTGGGAGACTACCTTCATATGAGTGTGACTCACTGCAGATGTGGGAGACTACCTTCATATGAGTGTGACTCACTGCAGATGTGGGAGACTACCTTCTTGTAAGTGGGACTCACTGCAGATTGGGTTACTACCTTCCTGTGAGTGGGACTCACTGCAGATGAGGGAGACTACTTTCCTATGAGTGGGACTCATTGCAGATGTGGGTTACTTCCTTCTTATGAGTGGGACTCACTGCAGATGTGGGTTACTACCTTCCTATGAGTGGGAATCATTGCAGATGTGGGAGACTACCTTCCTATGAGTGGGACTCACTGCAGATGTGGTTTCCTTCCGCTGAGTGGGACTCACTGCAGATGTGGGCCTACTACTTTCCTCTAGGATACTCACTGCAGATGTGGAACTACCTTCCTATGAGTGGGACTCACGGCAGATGTGGGAGACTACCTTCCTGTGATGGACCACTGCAATTGATAACCTTCCTATGATTGGGGACTCCTGCATATGGGGATACACTACCTTCCTATGAGTGAGACTCGCTGCAGATGTGGGTTACTACCTTCCTATGAGTGTGACTCACTGTAGATGTGGGAGACTACCTTCCTATGAGTGGAACTCACTGCAAATGTGGGAGACTACCTTCATATGAGTGAGACTCACTGTAATGTGGGAGACTACCTTCCTATGAGTGGGACTCACTCTGCGATGGGTTACACTTTCCTATGATGGAACTCACTGCAAGAAGGGAGACTACCTTCCTATGAGTGGGACTCATGCAGATTGGGATACTACTTCCTATGATGGGACTCACTACAAATGGAGACTGCCTTCCAGTGGTTGACACTTGCTTACGTAGATGAGGAGAACTGCCTTTCAATGAGTGAGACTCACTGCAAATTGGGTAACACCTTCCTATAGTGGGACTCACTGCAGCTGTGGGAGACTACCTTCATATGATGTGGACTCCTCTGCAGATGTGGGAGACTACCTTCCTATGAGTGGGACTCACTGCAAATGTGGGAGACTACTTTTCTGAGTGGGACTCACTGCAGATGTGGGTTAATACCTTCCTATGAGTGGGACTCACTGCAGATTGTGGAGACTACCTTCCTATGAGTGGGACTCACTGCAAAGATGGAGACGGCCTTCCAGTGAGTGACACTCTCTTTACAGTAGATGAGGGAGACTGCCTTTCAATGAGTGCGAGACTCACGGGCAAGTGGACTACCTGTATATGAGTGACTCCTATAATGTGGACTACTTCATATGATTGGGACTCACTGTAGATGTGGGAGACTACCTTCCTATAGTGGGACTCACGGCAGATGTGGATTACACCTTCCTATGAGTGAACTCACTGCAAAGTGGGAACTACCTTCCTATGAGTGGGACTCACTGCAGATGTTGGAGACTACCTTCCTATAAGTGGGACTCACTGCAATTGGGTTAAATACTTCCTATGAGTGGGACTCACTGCAGATGTGGGGAGACTACCTTCCTATATTGGACTCACTGCAAAGATGGACCTTGCCTTTATATGAGTGGGACTCACTGCAGATGTGGGAGACTACCTTCATATTGATTTGACCCTGCAGATTTGCTAGACTACCTCTTGTAAGTGGGACTCACTGCAGATTGGGTTAAACCTTCCTATGAGTGGGACTCACTGCGATGAGGGAGACCTACCTTACCTATGAGTGGAACTCTTTGCAGATGTGGTGGTACTTCCTTCCTATGATGTGGGACTCACGCAGATTGGGTCTACCTTTCTCTCTATGAGTGAGACTCACTGCATAGTGGGGCGACTACCCTTCAAGATGGACTCACTGCATGATGTGGGAGACCCCTTCAATGAGTGGACTCACTGCAGATTGTGGGATACGCCTTCATATGAGTGTGACTCACTGCAGATGTGGAGACTACCTTCTTGTAAGTGGGACCACACTGCGATTTGGTTAAACCTTCCTGTGTTGGGACGCACTGCAGTAGGGAGACTACTTTCCTATGAGTGACTCATGCAGAGATGTGTTTACTCCTTCTTATGAGTGGACTCATTTTTCTGCAGATGTGGGGGTTCTACCTTCCTATGAGTGGGACTCTCTGCAGATGTGTGTTACTACCTTCTATAGTGGGAATCATTGCAGATGTGGGAGTACCTCCTATAGTGGGACCCTTCAGATGTGGTTACTTCCTCCGATGAGTGGGACTCACTGCAGATTGGGTTTACTATTTCCTATGAGTGGGAGACTCCTGGCAAGATGTGGGGATACTACCTTCCTATGAGTGGGACGCACTGCTATGTGGGAGACACTTCCTGTGATGGGAACCCTGCGATGTGGAGACTACCTTCCTATGAGTGGACTCACTGCAATGTGGGAGACTAACCTTCCTATGAGTGGACTCCTGCATTGGGACTACCTTCCTATAGTACTCCCTAGAGTGGTAACTACCTCCTAGGTGACCACTGCAATTGGGAGACAACCTTCATATGGGGAACTCACTGTAATGTGGGAACATCTTTCCTATGAGTTGGGACTCACTGCAATGTGGGTTACACTTTCCTATGAGTGAACTCAACTGCAATGGAGGAGACACCTTTCCTATAGTGGACTCACTGCGTATGTGGGAGATACCTTCCTTGAAGTGGGACTCACTACAAGATGGAGACTGCATTCCCAGTGAGTGACATGCTTCACAGTGATGAGGAGATGCCTTTCAATTAGTGAACTCACATGCAAATGTGGAGATACTTCCTACTCAGAGTGGGACTCACTGCAGATGTGGGAGACTACCTCATATGAGTGGGCTCACTATGAGATGTGGGAGAACACTAACCTTGAGTGGGACCACTGCAAATGTGGAGACGCATTTCTTTTATGATGGGACTCACTGCAGATGTGGGTTAATAACCTTCCGATGAAGTGGGACCTCACGCGATGTGGGGACTACCTTCCTATGAGTGGGACTCACCAGAGAGTTGAGACTACTTTTCTAGAGTGGGGAACTCAACCAATGTGGGTTACTACCTTCCTTTGAGTCGGGACTCACCGCGAGGTGGGGAGACCTAACCTTCCTATGAGTGGGCTCACCGCAGAGTGGGAGACTACCTTCAGTGAGTTGGACTCACCTGCAGATGTGGTTAACTACCTTCCTATGAGTGGGGACTCACGCAGATGGGGAGACTACCTTCCTATATGGACACTGCAAAGATGGAGACTGCCTTCCAGGAGTGACCTCACTTACAGTAGATGAGGGAGACTGGCCTTTCAATGATGAGGACGCACTGCAAATGTGGCGGCTACCTTCCTCTTGATCGGCGGGGACTCCTAAATTGACTCCTGCAGATTGGGACTACCCTTGATGGACTCACCGATCGGATCATTATGAGTGGGGACCACGCAATTGTGGGAGACTACCTTCCTGTGAGGGGACTCACTGCAGATGTGGAGAACTACCTTCTATGATGGACTCCAGAGATACGGGAGACTACCTTCCTATGAGTGGGACTCACTGCAAATGTGGGGAGACTATCCTTCCTATGTAGTTGGGACTCACCGCAGATGTGGGTTCCTAACTTCCTGAGTGGGACCACCGCAGAGTAGGAGACTACCTTCCTATGATGGGACTCACGGCAGATGAGGGTAACTCCTTCTTAGAGTGGAACACGCAGATGGGGAGACTTACCTTCCCTATGAGTGGGGACTCAGGCAGACTGAGGGAGATACCTTCTAGGAGTGAGACTCCCTCTGCAGATGAGGGAGACTACTTCCCTATGGAGTGGGACTCACCGCAGATGACTGACATCTACGTCCTAGAGTGGAGGGGACTACCACATGATGGAGCTACCTTCCTATGAGTGGGACTCACTGCAGTAGGGAGACTACCTTCCTATGAGTGGGACTACCTACCTAAGTGAGTCATTCTTGATGAGTGAGACTGCCTATTATTGAGTGTGAGGCATTATGCTTTTCTTTAGTAAATCTGGTGCTGTTTCCTGATACACAGCCGGGGAACTTTGATACCCGATCCTGGATGATACGTCTCTTTGGTTAAAAACATTAGCAAAGAGCGATTTTGAACATACTTTATCTTCTTTCAATTGAAGTAGAATTTACATGTTAGAAAGGTACCCTACACCGTAACGCCCACCTTATAATGAGATACTTACCTCCCTATACCATCGTTTGTATGTCTTCATTTATATAGCGCCATTAATGCGCATAGCATAGTTTCACATTATAATGAGATACTTACCTCCCTATACCATCGTTTGTATGTCTTCATTTATATAGCGCAATTAATGCGCATAGCATAGTTTCACATTATAATGAGATACTTACCTCCTATACAGTTTGTAATGTCTTCTATTCTTCATTTATATAGCGCATTAATGCGATACCATAGTTCACATTATAGGACTACTTACCTCCCTATAACGTCAACAGTCTCCCTACATTTTCTGCGTGTCGATGTGCCCTGCGATCGTTGAATCCCACACTCCGGACTCCTCGCGGACCACGTTTATATACTGTGTCCAGGCATTATGTGGCAGAACGGCCTCGTTTCCACCGCTTGCACGGGGTTGAGCCACCCGAGCTGGTTAAACAATCCCTGGCAGGAAGAGAGCCACAGGCTGCGGACACCGGGACTTACAAACACTTCTTCGCTCATTTCCCAGACGCTGGCTTCTAATAACATTGTTTGGCTGCGTTGCCTGGGAGGGATCGGGGCGATGGGAATGAAGATGTATAGCTGTCCGCAACTCGTATTGTTTGGGGGTCAAATGTGTATTGACTTGTGCCTGTGTCACCCTGGTCCGTCACTGAGACAAGACACGTTGTGACAGGAGCAGAAGGCAGTGCAAATTGTGCATTGTATTGGGCTGTGTGTGTGTTGACCGCTGCCTCTGTAACCAGGATCTAGGGATTTCCTCAGCTGTCCCGGGCGCAGCTTCATTTTGAAAGAAAAATAGGCCTAAGATGCCCCCTGCGGAGAGCTCTGTCCTTCTCGCTCTGGAATACGGACCTGGGCTGATCCTGTGTCCTGCTCTGCAGCCCGTCCCTGTCCTGTAACCCTCCCACCCTCACTGCGACCATGCAGCCACGTCTCTCCCTCCCGAGCCTGCCCTCCTCCACCTCTTGTCCATGCCTACTCCCAACAAGCCTGCCCATAGGCTCCTCTACTAACGGGTAGTGAATGAAGCGCAGCAACGGTTCTGTGCCTGTAGCTATATATTTTTTTTTTTTTAATGGTTTTGTCGATACAATAATATTCCCCATTTAAATAAATTGTGGCAACAATCCCCCCCCCCCTTCCCCTCCATCCCCCCCCCCCCTTCCCCCCCCCCTCCCCCCCCCTCCCCCCCTCCTCCTCGCCCCGCCCCCCCCCCATTCGTCCATCCCCCCCTCCCCCCCCCTTTCCTCCATACCCCGCCTCCTCCTCCCCATTCCTCCTCCCCCTCCTCCCCCCCCTTTCCTCCTCCCCGCCCCCCCCCCCTTCTCCATCCCCTCCCCCGCCTCCCCCTCCCCCTCCTCCACTCCCCGCCTCCCCCCCCTCTCCTTCATTCCCCCTCCCCCGCCTCCCCCACTCCTGATAATTTTTAAATCTTGATTTCTTAAAGAAAAGGCGAAGCTGCTGCAATGAGCCCGATAACATTTCGATGAATAACCCCCTAAGGTTCCTATTCTGCCAGCCCCCCCTTTTAGAATAGCCCCTTCTGTGGTCACGCCTGTGCGAGGCACCTCGCTATGATCATCCCTTTGTTACCGCCTGCACCCTTCATGCTGACTTGCTTATCTTGTCGTCGTCCACCTTGCTGGATAACTGGCGGTTAGTGTAACGCCCCAAGGTGGATCGCGGTCCCGGCTGGGTGTATATGTGTGATACAATAGCACAGGGGTGGACAACTCCAGTCCTTAAAGGCCACCAACAGGTCAGGTGTTAAGGATCTCCCTGCTTCAGCACAGGCGGCTCAATCAGTGACTCGGTCAACGGCTGCACCACCTGTGCTGAAGCAGGGATATCCCGAAAACCTGACCTGGGCTGGAGTTGAGCACCGTTGTGCTACAGCAGAACAAAGAGGGAAAAGGCCCCGTGTTTCCCCTCGTCTCCTTAACAGCAAACCCCAGTGTTTGGGATTCAGCCCTCGCTGCATATTTCATGTATTCGGATACTTTCTGGCCCATGAAAACAGACCTCCCGTAAATGAATACATAAGACAGTAAAGAGAGGCCGGCAATGAACCCGCTGTGCCATGTTACATACGCCAATAACATATTTTATCTTTAACTGCACACAATGCCTTCATATATAATGTGTAACCCTGTTCACTTAATGTAACTACGTATTTGTAACCATGTTTCTGTCATCTAACTCTGTGCCCGGAACATGCGTGAAGAACGAGAGGTAACTCTCACGTATTACTGTCTGGTACACATTTAACTCTGTCCCAACATGCGTGAGAACGGAGGAACTCTCACGTATTACTTCTGTAACACATTGATAACTCTGTGCCCAGGACATGCGTGAGAACGAGAGGTAACTCTCACTGTGTTACTTCCTGTAACACACGTCATAACGCTGTGCCCAGGACATGTGTGAGAACGAGAGGTAACTCTCACTGTGTTACTTCCCGGTCACTTGATAAAGAACTGATTGAAGTGCGAAACGTTGTGTGCGCCACTAAGAGAATACATTTATTTTTGCAAATCCAGAAGTGCCCTGGATCTCCTACTTACTTCCATGTACTCAGAGAATACACCAGACAGGTTTTTCCCTGAACCACGGAGCAGCGGTACCTCAAACGCAAGAACACTGCTGACTTTATAGCATTTAAGGTGTGCAAGACTACAATCTCTGGCCTTATTACTTCCTGGTAAAACATTTTATAAATACAGCTAGAAAAATGTGTCTCGACTCCCTACAGATCGTAGGAAGAGTACGTGTCCTTGAGGTTGGGGCACTAACCTTTGAAGTGGGAGATGTTAGCTGAAGACCCAAAATGCACAGTTTTGAAGCAGATGGTATTCATTAGACGATTTCTTTGGAAGATGTGGATCCTGGCTTGTTTCAGTAGTGTATCTGATAGATCTATGTGATCAGTATTGTAATTGTGCTATATGACTGCTTAGACAATCAGTTGGTCGGTCAGGAATGTTTATATTTGTGGGTCTTAGCGTTTTCTAGGTCTGCTTCTGGTTGTGTTCTATTGATTTACACCAGAGATGTCTTCTCCTGGGAGTGAACTGCTCCAAATGATGGGTTGGGCCCACACGTAGATATGCCGGGGCCCTGCACCCCAGTGGGATCCTGCTCCCCAGGGGGGTCCTTCTCCCCAGGGGGGCCCTGCTCCCCAGGAGGGCCCTGCTCCCAGGAGCGACCTGCTCTCAGGGGGGCCCTGCTCCACTGGGGGGGGCCCTTGCACTAAAGATCATTGTCTTAAATTTGTTGTTCCTTTTTCATTCTTGACTTTAATGCAATGGAAGGTTTTATAATGTTACCTACTTAGGTCTAGGAAGGAAATTACGGAGATATAAAGATGTAGACTAGTCAATATTTAGCTGGATTTCCATGTGAAATGCCCAAGTTCCTCCTACTGGGAAACCTCCATCCTTTAAAAATGGATATTGATTCCCTGCTGCCCCCATGTGAGAAGGGGTTATCGTCTTAAACGGTTACATGGAATATTTAAGTCAGTAGTTTCAACCTTTTTTTGGTTAAGGAATCCTAGAATTAGATTGGGAAATTCTCTCCCCGTCTCTCGTCTCCCCGTCTCTTGTGTCTCTCCGCCCCTTCTCCCCTCAATTTTCTCCCGTCTCCCCCCCCCTTTTTTCCCCCTCCCCTCTCACACACCCCCCTCTTTTCTCTCTCCCCTCTCACACTCACCTGTCTCGTCTCCCTCCCCTTTTCTCCCTCCCCTCTCCCATTCCCCCCTTTTCTCCCTCCCCTCACACTCCCCCCTTACGCTCCCTCTCCTCTCATTCTCCCCCTACTCTTCCTCTCCTTCTCTTACATTCTCCCCCTTACGCTCCCTCTCCCCCTTACCCCTCTCACATTCTCCCTGCTGTCACTATCTTCCCCTTACGCTCCCTCTCCTCCTCTCACACGCTCCCCCTTACTGTCCATCTCCTCCTCTCACACTCTCCCCCTTACTGTCCCTCTCCTCCTCTCAGTCTCCCCCTTTCTGTCCCTCTCCTCCTCTCACTCTCCCCCTTTGTCCCTCTCCTCCTCTCACACTCTCCCCCTTACACTCCCTCTCCTCTTCAGACGCTCTCCCCCCTTACGCTCCCTCTCCTTTTCAGACGCTCTCCCCCCCTTACGCTCCCTCTCCTCTTCTGACACTCTCCCCCTTACGCTCCCTCTCCTCCTCTCTCTCCCCCTAACGCTCCCTTTCCTCCTCTCACACTCCCTCCCCTCTTTGCACACTCTCCCCCTTACTGTCCCTCTCCTCCTCTCACACTCTCTCCCTTATGCTCCCTCTCCCCCTTACGCTCCCTTTCCTCCTCTCACACTCCCTCCCCTCTTTGCACACTCTCCCCCTTACTGTCCTTCTCCTCCTCACACTCTCTCCCTTATGCTCCCTCTCCTCTTCTGACACTCTCCCCCTTATGCTCCCTCTCCTTCTATCACAATCTCCCCCTTACTCTCCCTCTCCTCCTCTCACCCTCTCCCCCTTATGTTCAAACCCCTCAGCCTGCGGTGCTGCCCCGATCCAAAGCTCTCTCCTCCTGTCAGCTGGAAGTTGAACGTAATTTCTGGCGCCCACAGGAGAAGGGGAGGAAGGATAGCAGTGACCGGGCAGATGCTGCTGAGTGCATGAGCTCCCGGGTCACTGCTATGTGGGGGTCCCCTCTCTCCCCTCCTGGCGGCCGCAGAACCCCTGAGGGGTGCTCATGGAACCCCGGTTAAAAATCACTGATCTACCTATTGTAATGTAGCCTCTGGAGACTACTATTTCAGCAAAGGGGTTAACGACCTTAATGGGTTAACTGTGCGATCTCACTCAGGTTACTGGGAGTATAGATGGTATATTGCTCCACCCAATGTTCTAGAAGCAGGTTCTTCAGAGATCTGACTGGCGTCCTCACTGCGAGTCCTGTAAATAGGTTTTAGTGTATAGCTAAGTTTATTAAGATGTGTCCTGTCACCGTTTGTTGTTTTCAGTTAGAAACGTGCTCACTAAATAAGTGCCAGTAGTAAGGGTGCAATATCGTCCTCACTATTGCACTCACTAACTTCGAAGTGTGTTTGAACTGGCCCGACCGCTGGGTTCTTAGAGCAACCCCGAATTCCTGAGAGGCCCGTTCGATATGGGGCATTACTGACTCCATGGAAGAGACTGTCTCTTTATCCCTTACTATGGGAAACACACCTCCCCACCGTGAGAGCGACCCCGGGACGAAGTACGGAATATTTATGTTTGCCAAGTAACCAGTATGTCCGTGTCTGTGACGCGATATTGACAGATGTCCAGTAAAGCACATTTTTCTTTATAAAAGTTCCTGGCGCCCATCCTTGTTATATTCATCCGCGCCCAACCTGCACCCACACAGCACCCAAGCAGCACCCGGCCAAGGCCGGAGAGACTGAGCAGTGCATGTACTGTACTCAGTCCCTCTGCTGAGACTTCACATGGAGCTGGGTACGGAGGTAGCATTTCTGTAAGCTCCTGCATCTTGAATGTTGAGTGACGTTGCCAGGCTTCGGAATGTGTCATTATTTCGTTATTCTGGACTCCTTTTTTTTCCGAGAGATAAGCACCTTCAGCTGGATGTCTAAATAAAGGTGTGTGGGTAACGTCCGGCTGCTGAGTCTACGCTTTTCTTTTCTAACAAGGTGTAAACACTCCGGGATGTGGCTGATGTTGGGGAAGAATCCACCTGCCGTCCAGTCCCCTGAGCACCTAGGAGAAGAGCCTGGTTACACAAATAATACACAATCATTATTCAGAGCCCATATTAACCGCTTCCCTACCAGGCAGGGCTTGTATGGATTTCTGGCCTTTTTGCCTGCAAATAGGTGGCGTTTGCCTGGCGTTAGGTCTCATACTAACTACACTAGCTGGAACGTTTCCTGAACAGGGGACAAGATTGCAATACCACTCACCAACACTAGGGGACCTCATAGTATGCAAGATCATGCCACAAACATACTGTATCCAACACAGGGCTGACTGACTGACTGACACTCTCTCGCTCTCTGTGGCAGTGAGTTACTGTATCCATCACATGGCTCGCTCTCTCTATCTTCTCTCTCTTTCTCTCTCCCTGTCTCTCTGTCTCTGTCTGTGTGTGTGTGTGTGTGTCTGTGTGTGT
>WSYH01005441.1:0-7500 GCA_036426205.1 Ascaphus truei
ACATACAGAGAGGTAATACCGGTATACACATACACGCCCAGAGATGTATTACCGGTATAATCATACACGCCCAGAGAGGTAATACCGGACACATACATGCACAGAGAGGTAATACCGGTATACACATACATGCCCAGAGAGGTAATACCGGTATACACATACACGCCCAGAGAGGTAATACCGGACACATACATGCACAGAGAGGTAATACCGGACACATACATGCACAGAGAGGTAATACTGGCATAAACACGTACAGTACTTGTCCAGTATTACCTCTAATTTTTTTACTGGACAGGGTGTCCAAATACAGGACAGTCCGGTTCAATACCGGACACCTCGCGACCCTTAAAGATATTTACAAAGTTTATACAAAAAACCATTTCTATCCTAAGATGACACACAAGCAGCAAAACGTTCCATGCAATGTGCCCCTGTTCCCAAGCTTATTTGGATATATTTCCTTCCACAGCTCAGAGATAAGTGGAAAGTGGCACAAAGGTTTGCTCTGTAGCTCAAGCTATTTGAATGTGATTGTGAGAAGCCTCAGTAATGGAGTATCCTAGGCAAATAATAGTATAATCAGACCACAAGATATGGACATAGAGCAGGGGTGGCCAATTCCAGTCCTCAAGGGCCACTAATGGGTCAGGTTTTCAGGATATCCCTGCTTCAGCACACGTGGCTCAATCAGTGGCTCAGGTTTCCACTGAGCCACTGATTGAGCCACCTGTGCTGAAGCAGGGATATCCTAAACCTGACATTGTGGTGGCCCTTGAGGACACCCCTGCCATAGAGAGATATTCTTCTGACAGTTAAGTTGTTAAATATTCTTATGGATGTTTTTAAAAAAGAGCCCCTCAACTGCACAGCCCCCTCCTTAGGACCTCCCGGGCCTTACTCCTTAATGGTGTTTTCCAAAGTACCTACCCGTGCACAAGGGCCTTCTTGATAAATCCCTTTCGGTTCTTCAGGGTCAGTGTATGACGCCCCCTGGTGCAGTTTAATGCCTCGGCAGCCCCGCCTACAACAATCACCACCACATTACCAGGCCCTTGGCGAGACAGGAGGTAGTCTATAGATGAATGGTTAACCGAGCACATTCCTGCAAGAGAAGTCAGAGCCACCATCACTGGCCAGAGCCAAGACCCAACCCAACTCACATGGACCAGACAACAACATCTTCTTGCTATTACGGTTGTTAACTTTTCCATCCTGACCACCAGGGTGGGCACAGGGGGCTTTCCCCCGGGGGGCTGGGACAAGGAGCCCCTGAGATTCTGTTCCCCCATATCTGCACATATAGCTTCTGTATGATCACTGACGTGAAGTCACTTAGGGCTAGAGTGACCAATGAGAGTAGCATGTTTAATGGGTTAAAGAAGGGGTTCAAAACTCCAGTCATTAAGCCACCCCCCCCCCCCAAAAAAGGTCAGGTTTTCAGGATATCCCAGCTTCAGCACAGGCTCAATCAGTGGCTCAGCCAAAGACTGAGATTGGGCCACCTGTGCTGAAGCAGGAACTGATTGGGCCACCTGTGCTGAGGCAGGGATATCCTGATAAACCTGACCTGTTGAGAGGGCTTGAGAACTGGAGTTGAGTCCCCCTGGTTAAAGGGTCACTTTCATTAGGTCACATTGTTCCTATGTGGGTCTGACCATTTATCTATTAAACACGTCACTTTCATTGGCTCACATGGGTTCTACATGGGACTCACATTTTAACCCATTAAACATCACAATGTCACCAGGCAGGGCCGCTGATGGGGGGAGAGCTGGGACAAGTGTCCCACCGGGGCCTCTCTCCCACCGGTGCAGAGAGAGAGGTCCAGCAGCAGCTGGGGCACCAGAGGCCTCAGACCACCCCAAAAGGTAGGTTTGTGTAAAAGTGTGTGTGTTGTATTTTGTGTGTGTGTGTGTGTGTGTGTAAGGGGGGTTATTGTATTTTGGGTGAGGGGTATTGTATTTTGGGGCAGGGGGTATTTTGGGTGGGGGTATTGTATTGTATTTTGGATGGGGCGAGATATTGTATTCTGGGTGGGGGTATTGTATTTTGTTGGGGGTGGTAATGTATTTTGTGTGGGTGGAGGGGTATTATTGTGGGGAGGATTGTATGGGTATCGGGGGATTGTGTGTGGGGGGGAAGTGTGTGTGTGGAGGGGTTATTGAGGGAGAGAATGGTAAGTGATAACGGAGGGGGGAGAGAGTGAGACGAGAGAGGGGGAAGAGTGAGAGAGAGGGGGGGAAAGAGAAATACATGGGGAGAGGAGGGAGTGAGGAGGGGGCATGCAAGGAGGTGTCAGAGGGGGAGGATAGAGGAGGGGTCTCGCGAGGAGCTGCGAGATGGGGTGGGGGGAGCTTGCAAGGCTTCCAACATGGGGGTGTCCCGGTCGAAACTCTAGTGCTAGGCCCCGGGAAATGTCTGCGGCCTTGTCATCAGGTCACGTCGTGAAGTGATCCCCATGGTAGCCAGTCAATAAACTGAATGTAAACAAAGCCCCTTTTATATACAAACCCAACACCCAAGAGAACTTCTTTGGTAAATATTTGCATTGCGACAATTATGCACACAGTGCTTAGCCAAAGTAATTTACCACACAGAATTCTGGGAAAGGTTATACAAGGTCAGGGCACGGCAGTAGATGTAAACATTTGGAGAGAGAAGACTACTGTATCTAGGTTATGGAGTTAAACTAGAAGACTATATTACAGGGCGACTTAAATTATTAACAGGTGATGGGTCACATTGGGAGAGAAAGGAGAAAACGCTGCGGAGTTGAAGCGAGAGAAGTAGAGATGGCACATGGAGAAGATGGTTTTGAGCGGCGCACAAGAGACAGGCCATGGTGAGAGAGATCTGAAATACAGGGGGGGGGGGGGCAGAGTTTCAAAAGAAAGGAAGAGAATGTTGTAGGTACTAGAAATGTAAGGGACGTAAAGAGATTTCAGGAGGAGAGAAGCTCTCAGCGACGCTCCTTCCATCTCAGCCCTCGTCCCCAAATATATCTCTAAGTGCCCCTACACTCTGCCCACAACATCCATCTCTCCACCTGCCTTATTACCTCCTCTCGCTGCCGCCTACAAGACTTCTCCCGTGCTGCCCCCACCCGAGAATTCCCTACTGCACCATCCGACTCTCCCCCGGCTTTCAGGCATTTAAAAACTCCCTGAAAACTCACCTTTTCAAGGAAGCCTTCTCTGGCATACCCCAACATTAACCCCCTGCCCTCCCACCCCATTGGAAGCAGTTGTGTGGCTGGAGCAATCTCCACTCTATGTGACTCCCTCTACCAGCTCCACCCTCATACCTTAATGGGACCAGATGTTGGGCGGGGCCATACTGCAACCTGAGGTGTACTCTTCCCACAACAAGCGGCCACTTGACCTCTTTGTTTCAACATTGTCCGGCGTTCCCTGTAGAGTGTAAGCTCTCACGAGCGGGGCCCTCATTACTGCTCTGTATCTGTCTGTGCACGTTTGTCCTTATTTGTATGTAACTCTGTTCATGTCATTATCCAATTGCTGTACCCCCTTTGTACAGCGCAGCGGAATATGTTGCAGCGTTTACAAATAAACGATAATAATAATAGAGTAGATATTACCAGAAATAGAACGTTTACCTGCAGCCATTAGGTAATCTCGGTACAAAGGCAACTTAAAATTGCCAGTTAATGTGGTGAGGTGTGGCTTTATCCCGGGGAACATGCGGGAAAATCCAGTACTATCCGTTCCGAAATTACAGAAGGCCCCGATGCTCATGATCCCGTGAGGGTGGTACCCCATGATGTAATTCTGTTGCGGGTCGAGATCTGCAGTTTTATGGAGCTGGAGGAGGGAGGAAAGACACATTCAGGGTCAGTCATTTATTTTGTGCAATGAACTCTTTATATAACACGACTCCACAATCATTTTTTTTACCCACCAAATTCTCAGTCCATGTGGGGTGTTGGGGGGTTCTGGCGCTGATCACTGTTGGTTTCAGCTCCAGAAACCCTCTGGTCACTGAGATATCTGGCAAAAAAAGTCTAGATGGCTGCCAGATCACCCAGTGATGTGTCGGCTTTCTATTGGCTCACTTGAACTAGGCTGATCCAGCAGCCATTTTGAATTTCCGAATGAGAAAAAACAGAGATTAAAAAGATGAATATCTTGTGAACAGAGTGTGGTTCAGCTCCAGAAGTTCTGCTGGTTCAGAGAAGAGGTGTTTTCTGCCTCAATTACACATTCTCACCTAGCAATATAATATTATAATTATAAATTAAATTAATTTATTATAATTAAATTATAATATTATACTGTATATATGCTATATACTAGCAAAGAGGTGACCAACTCCAGTCCACAAGGGCCAACCACCGGTCATGTTTTCAGATATCCCTGCTTCAACACAGGTGGCTCAATCGACTGAGCCTCTTATTGCGCCACCTGTGCTGAAGCAGGGATATCCTGAAAACCTGACCTGTTGGTGGCCATTGAGGACTGGAGTTGGCCGCCCCCTGCTCCAGCACTAACAAACCCAATCTGAATATTGTACCTCGCCTACCTTTTGGGAAAATAATCTCGAAATGCTTCCAATGCCCCATCTGCTCATCCACAGGGACTTCCTTCCACCTGGAAAGGAAGCGGACAACCTTAAACGCTGCCAATGATTTGCAAAATTCAGCTTCATGGTGTGTGTGTGTGTGTGTGTGTGTGTGTGTGTGTGGTTGTGTGTGTGTGTGTGTGTGTGTGTGTGTGTATATAATTAATTAACATTAATTTTTCATCATAAAGCGGCAATCCATGCACTAGTAGACGGGCCACAGGATTTTAATTAAAATGTAGCTGCATATAAAGACTTAAAAAGGATTCTATTTGTACATTTTGTGAGCATTTATAACATCTGTCCAATATATATATATTATCATTACCTTAAAGCAGCATCCCAATAAAAAATAATAATAGCCCTAGGCAGGAAGCATGGGGTCTCCAGAGCTGAACCGCGTTAATTACTGTTCTGGGGACCCCCTGCTTAACGAGATACTTACCTCCATAGGTGCGTATACCCGGCTGAATGAACAATATGGAGGTGTAAATCCCCTACGTCACATGGGCCAATAAGAAGCTGTAACGGTTGACGTTGCGGTTTCCTATTGGCTCCTGTCACACGGGAGGTTTAAGCCTCCATATTGTTCACACAGCTGGGCATACTACCAGCACCCCCAGAGGTATCTCGGGAAAGAGGGGGTCCTCGGAGCCCCCTGCTACTCGCTTACAGGGGGGGAGGAGGACCCTGGGGGGAACGGCTCCTTTACGTTACAAGTGAGTTTCAGAATAAAACAAATTGCTACTTAAGCAACTGGTATGAAATTAGCAGCAGCAGAAAGTCCAAGAGCCATGTCAAGGTATGTTGTAGGCCGCCATGCAGAGATCATTAATCCTATACCATAATGTCCTCAGCTGGTAAGGACACAGGGTCTTTCTGTATACTTAGAAGCTGCCGTTTGTACCATTTTCGGACGAAAAGCCCCACTGACCCGAACGGACACCTTAGATTAAATAGAATAAGGCCCGCAGAGTTATACTTTACCTCTCTCTGGGGTTTTCCAGTCAGATGCCAACCAGACAGTGTACAGGGCGAGCAGGGACCATAGGGGGCTAAACACGAGCCAGGTGACCAAGAGAAAACAAACCGGGCCTGGGAATCCGAGAAGGAAAAAAAGGGGAGTGAGAAAGAGGAGGATCCACCACATATTAGGATCTCCAACATGGATGCCTTATGATTCCCCTGCCTCTACCAACATGGCCGCCGAGGCAGGAAATCAGCCTCTTTCTGAGCCGATTGCTCTCACCTGTCTTATACCTTTATAAGGCTTGCAATCTCCTCTCTCCTTCCTGTGCAAGGTTCTCCTTGCCAAGTTTACTGCTGGAAGTCTTATCTTGCCTACAATAGACCCCTGCCTGCTGCCGGACTACCTTACCTCTACCATCCTGCCTCTCTCCTGCCCTGACCCCAGAACAGTGACCTGGACCATCATGCCCCCCTCCTGCCCTGACCCCGGAACAGTGACCTCGACCATCATGCCCCCCTCCTGCTCTGCCTGCTGCCGGACTACCTTACCTCTACCATCATGCCCCCCTCCTGCCCTGCCTGCTGCCGGACTACCTTACCTCTACCATCATGCCCCCTTCCTGCCCTGACCCCGGAACAATGACCTCGACCATACTGCCTCTCCAGTCCTGACCCCAGAACAGTGACCACGATCATCCTAATTTTCTCCTGCCCTGACCCCGGAACAGTGACCTCGACCATCCTGCCTCTCTCCTGACCCCGGAACAGTGACCTCGACCATCCTGCCTCTCTCCTGACCCCGGCTCTGTGACCATGACCATCCTGCCCCTCTCCTGACCCCGGAACAGTGACCACGACCATCCTGCCTCTCTCCTGCCCTGACCCCGGAACAGTGACCATGACCATCCTGCCTCTCTCCTGACCCCGGAACATTGACCACGACCATCCTGCCTCTCTCCAGCCCGGACCCCGGAATAGTGACCATGACCATTCTGCCTCTCTTCTGTCCTGACCCCGGAACAGTGACCATGACCATCCTGCCTTTCTCGTGCCCTGACCCTGGAACAGTGACCATGACTATCCTGTCTTTCTCTTGCCCTGACCCTGGAACAGTGACCACGACCATCCTGCCTTTCTCCTGCCCTGACCCTGGAACCGGACTCCACTATTTCTATTGCTTCAGGATTTAGATCCCAGGTACGGGTCAGTCTCTACTCTCCACCTCTGCCTAGCGGGTCTGTCTCCTGGACACCGTAACACCACAGCAGCCTGCTGCCGAGATGCAAGGATCCAACATGCATGAGACAATGGGATTAAAGCAGGGGTTCTCAACTCCAGTCCTCAAGACCCGCCCAACAGGTCAGGTTTTCAGGATATCCCTAGAGGAAGTTACAGAGGCCTCACACGCTCCCCCAGCATTTTATTTAAATGTTCTGGGGAAGAGCGTGGGGCCTCTGTAAGCGCCGTGATTCCCCCCACCTTCCCCCCCCCCATGGGGCGCCCCCCAGTTTGCGCATCCTTGGTGTAAAACACAGTGCAGAATGGGAATAAGAGCTCGAAACGGAAACAGTAGGAAAGGGAGTCCCTGCCCCAATGAGCTTACAATCTAATTGAGGCCTAAGTGACCACTTATGGCTTGTAAGACCTGTTAGCAAACGGCTACCAATTTCTATTAAAACGTAAAGATGCTATTTATCCCGAGGCACAAATGGTCATTGTGCTGTAGTTTTGTTTCTACATATCTCTTGTACATCACAATACAGAATGTTTTAGGATAGGATGACCAGACGTCTCAGTTTTTAGGGTGCTGTTCTGACTTTTTGGGGTGCTGTCCTAGTTTTCTATCCCGCTGGCGAGCGCTAATCGGCACTTGCTGGCTGCTCGTGCGCACGTGCGTCCGGCAAGCTCTGATCACGCAAACGCATCCACAGTCGGCATGCGCTGTTCACG